>OMLM01020076.1:123004-135953 GCA_900302695.1 Helostoma temminkii | reverse complement strand
AGTCTAGTTCCAAGACACAGTAATATAATCTGTCTCAATTTATCTCAGCAGAGAGATTCCCTAGCCTGTAAGTCCAAGGTTACAGCTGTGCAAAATGGCTTTACAGAGAGCATGTGCCAAATCTTAAAGCTCACATAGTATTTATTTGATTTTCCGCTACAATACTAGGAGTATCTAATTTTTAGTAAGACAAAAAATTAAAACATAAGCACATAAGATAGCTCAAGAATCAGAAAAACTGGAGAGACAAAATTCATAAACGTACAGTTTAAATACTGTATATGTACACATAGATTTTTGTTTTACTATTTTAAAAGTCTATGGAACATAGTGCCCCATTAACATGGTTCGTATACTTCTGGTTAGAGAAAATGCACTTAACATATAACTTGCATGTCCCACAACATGTAAATTTCACATAAAAAATTATGACATTTGCAAGTAGCGTAACTAGGCCTGGAAAATAAATACATGGCACTCATAGACATAGCATACAGTGTTGACTGTTGATTATAAAGGGAGTGAAAACAGCCCAGAACACAAAGGGTTAATCTTCCCTGGCAGAGAGTGTAAATGAATAACATGAAGCTTCAGTGAGCACAAATTTGTATGCAGTGCTGTGTTTGTCTGTGTTTCTATTTTGATTGTAGCTGTTGTTAGGATGTCAGCGCTTTTAAACCTCCACACCTTGAATCTGCAGTGCCGCTCTACACCCTCATACCTTCCTCATTCTAAATTGGTTTTCCAGGCACTTTGCTCTCATGTGGTCGGTCAGCGTTCGCGGGGATATCAGCTGGGGTGCCTAAACTTTGATGCTCAGTATCTCAGAGCTACATTCCACCCAGGCAGGAGCTTGTAATTCCAAGCGGCTGAGCTAAATGCTTACAATGTAGAAGGTAATGATAAGGATAAGTGTAAGAGGATGAGGTCAGGGGGATGAATGGAAGTGTGGGGTGGGAATAAGGACCTGAGTGGCAGTTAAGAGATTGAGGGGAAGGATACAGGGATGAGAGGAAGGATTGAGAGATGAAGAGGGTGAAGGAGGGATGAGGAGGTGGATGGAGAGTCGAGCGGCAGAGGGATGACGGGATAAGGAGGTAAAACGCAGTGGGGTGTGGGAGGAGGTCCTCACAAACCCCTGATTATACTAATCCTGGTGGACCCCCCTTGTAGCAGATTAGTGCCTGTACACATGCGAACACACACACACAAAACAGAGAAACGCGCACACCTTCTGTTGCCCCAGTACATGTTGATTTGCCCCACTCTCTGGCACCCTGTAGCCACATCCAAATCCCTCACAGACTGGGCAAAAGCACAGCCAGGACGAGGAGGGATGGAAGCAAAATCACGATTCACTCCGTACACGACTCGCTTCGACTGATGTTCAACTTCCAGTCAGTCCGAAAACCGTTTGTTTTGGGGGAATTCTACTTTCTAAAAACATAAAATAACCCTAATTAAGAATTCAGATTAACTAAAGCCTTAAATCCTTTCCACCCCGGTGCTGACAAGCATGAGCAAAGTCTGTGGCTAAACAATAAGAACCAATCTCACAAAATAGTGCTGCAGTATATCACATTATTTGTTTATTAAAATTTCCACTGTAAAACATTTAGAGTATATTGTAGTTATTGTTTTCTGATTTCTTAAAATCTTGAATATGGATACCAATACTGTGCAGTGCTCAAAAATCCAGGATTACTATACTATACTATACTATAACATGAATAGGTCTGGTCTTATGTGCAAGCATGTAAGAATTCCTGTGTATAAAACTTTGGCTTCCACTTCAATGCAGTTAAAATGCATAAAATTTATTTTTCCCCATTACTAGAAAGGCTTTATTAAGTATTTACTTGTTTTGTTTCTGAACTTTCAGGAGTATCTAATAATTTTCATCAGGGGATATAGTTTTTGTAGTTGCTATAGGGATGAGACATCACCCCAGTTACTCCTGCTAATAGAAAAACACTTCCCATCACAAGATTTCACAGTAATTTAGGTGAACAGACATTTTAAACCACAAGAGTATTTTCTGTAAATCCTTCTTTAAAACCTCCTTACTAATGCCCTTTAGCCAGGCATTAAACTGTTAAATTGCTCAGTTTTCAGTCAATAACTGTGACATTGCTGAATGCGGAACTACAAGGAAGTAAGGCAAAAGGATGTTACACTAGAACATGTGTGCTCAGCAAACTGGATGGATGAATAGCTTTAAAAAAAAAAAAAAAAAAGAACGCAGGAGACAGATTGTGTCACAGTAAGCTACTAGTCAAGTAGGTAAAGAAGAGGGTTGAATGGCAGGATGTGCTTAATGTCAGCCAGATTGCACAGTGCAGCACTTCTCACTTCAAATGACACCAAAAGGATGAAGAGGGATTAGAGAACACAGCATGCTGTATGCTCGTGAAGAGTTACAGGCTAGCTGAAGCAGTCTTCCAAAAGTCACGAGTTTACTGCACCGATACACAAGAGCCTTTAAACGCATCTACAAATCACGCTTTCTGGCGGGCATGTTTTCCCTGAAAATGTCACAGGGGATAAACAACAGATGAACCATTTTTCCTTAGCATGAATACATCCGTGGATATTACACACTTATCCTTTCTTTACAAGTGTGACTAGTTATAGACACAAATGTCACCGTGTGCTGTGTTTAGTCTGTTTCGGCTTCTGTGTCTGTCTCAGTGTCACAGATTAGCTGGACAAACAGGCCTGTGCTTTTCTTTCACAGGTCGTCCAATACTCCCTTTGCAAATATTAAATCTGTTTTAGATTCCATGCAGAGAGAGGGACAAAGAGAGTTTATTTATTTTTTAAATATTTGATGTTAAGCATTTATTGGTGGATTTGTTTTACTTAAGAAAGTCAAATGGGGAATCCACTACTGTGCCATCTTTTTCTTTGGTATTTTCTATAAAAGACGTTTGGGTTTACAAAGCTCAAACAGCTCTTACTGATCTTTCCTTTATGCTGCCAACGCTCCTAGAAACAAATATCACTTCTGTAATGCCATACGTAATATTAACCGCGAGTCTGGAACAAATGAAAGTCTTATACACTTCTCAGCTTTTTCCCTAAAGAACCAATTACAGCTGAGTAATTAATCAGTGGTCGTATTCACGAATGATCTTATCTCAATAGACGGCTTAGAAGTTCCTAACCAAGGGCTCTATTTTCCTGCAGGTGCAATGCTGGTGTTGGTTCAAATGCAGTTCTTCAGCAATTTTCCTCAGTGCTAGTCTGATCTTTTCTAGGCTGCACCTGCTTTTGCAATTTTCCTGCCACCGGGTGAACTTGATTGTGCTGGTGTGGGAGAAGAGGTGTGGTTTGAGCTGCATTTATGCAGATCAGGTGGCATAGTGCAATTTTGGTGCACATTTTGGATCAAAGTAGCATTTGCAATAGAACCTCCTCACATCACCTTTCACAGATGTGGTGCAATTTTACTGCCATCTTTCAATTTGCACTTTCAGTAACTTAAAGCACATTGAATCTTATGAAGTTAGTTAAAGGCAGATAGAAATGGAAATTACTTAGTGAATATATACATCTTCTCATATACAATCTCTAATTTGGCAGAGAGGCGCGATGTGTGATTTTGGCACAGCAGTACACTTCATTAATTATTCATAACTCCACACACAGCGACAGGATCAGTCTGGGATTAAGTTATCAGTTGATTCTCTAAACATGAGTCAGTAAAGTTTTTACTCACAGAAGTGTTAGAGCTAAAATCCTGCAGAGTAATCCAGCTGTCCTCACTATGAACCTTCATATCGGCAAACCTCAACGTGAACCATTTCAGGAGTAGAGTCCAAAGAGTTTCCTCCGACTTTGGTTCAGTCAAAAAAAGAGGTGTAATGATTCTCTAAATTCTCGGTTTGGTTCAGAACTACATTTTTGAGGCACAGTTTGGGTTCAAACCATGTTTTTTGTTTTGTTTTGGCTTTCTAGGATTTTGAAGGGCTTTCAAGATCAAGATGACCTACACTGTCACAGAATGTTACACAGCAGACTTGCAGCTGCTGTATAACAGCAGCTTTTCCATCTGTACTTTTTGTGGCAAGAAACAGTATTCAATTTGCCGGTTCAGGTAGCCACTGTTAATATGGGAAACCACAAGAGATGTTAAACATCTGCAATAGTGTTTCAGCAAGAGTGGGAGTCTGTTTCATGAATGAAGCCAATAGTCTGTTTTTTGACTGTGAAACAAAACATTAAGAAATATTATAGAGCTGATATTCAGGCTTCCTTCCAGTACAAAGAAACATAGTGAATTTGAGATTTGAGAAAAGTGTGAACATGAGAGTAAATGACCTGTCCAAGGTTTACCCCACTCTCACCCAATACCAGCTGGGATTGACTCCAACACCCCTGCAACCCTTAGCAGGAAAAGCAGTTAAAATAATGATCAAATGGACTGATTATAGATTATAGATCTATCTGTTAATAATGATAATACTTAACAGTGCTGCACCACGTCCCCATATTGCAGAACTATCGTAATATTTCTGCCCAGGAGCCTGGAACAAGATAAGCCCAGATGGACTTGTAGTCAAACACTGAGCAGTGGCCAGTCAAAAGGCTATGAACTAGTGTTATGTCTCTTTGCATTTGCTACTGGACAGCAGTCGTACTTTGAACTCTGCATATGCTCCATCTAACCTCTACATTCCCTGTCACACCAACGCTAACAGAAGGTCAATCAGCCAAGACAACAGCAATCTCCATATGCATAAAAAAAGAACTGTGAACATTCAACAGGCCAAGCTGCTAAAAAGGTTGTGAACCATTGACCAGACACTCACACCAGAAGCAAAGTAGAGTAAAATATGTCAGACCATCTCTCATGTTATATTGAGGCAGAGGTTAAACAGGCATAAAGTAGATTATTACCTTAACTGCCTGGTTACTGATATAATTCCCGTTATATTTATGGTTTCTCCATTTTACTGCTGCTCCACACCAAATGGAATTTGACAAAAAAACATAAATAAAGGTGAAGATTAATAAGAATGATACATTGACTGAACATTATCGGAAAACTGAACACAGTACATAAAAAAACAAAAACTCTGCAGTCCATCAGATTTCCCAAACACTGCACCACTGGCTCCTTCTTGCAGTCATTCCGCTTGGTGACTTTCCATGGCTGATTGAATTAATGTTACATCTGCTAGTGTTGACACGGGAACCCTGCAGTGATATTTTGGTTGTGTCTGTTTCTGTAGGGTCTCCAAGCCAGGACACTCGGAGTAACAGGCAGCCTGGCCTGGCCTGGCCTAGCCTGGTGTGTCTGTGTATCTGGAAGTATATGCGTATGTGTGTGTTGTGGGGGGTTGTGTTAACTCAAAGGCCACATGGCTAGGGGGTAATCATGTTAGTGACAGGGCTGATAAGTTCACGTCCGCCAAACACAAACACATACACACGTGCATAAACAATGTTGGCCAAATAGCCCCGTTTCCCTCACTGTTCACTCATCTGAACTTCCTTAAATGAATTTAATAGGAAATGTTCCGCGAAAGATTTATGCATCGCCTCCAAGTAAAAGCCCGATCACATTAGATTGGAGTCAGATACAAGCTTTGAATGCAAGATGACAAAAACACAAATACCACTTTATGTTAGAGCAGAAACTGGGTCGTTGGTTGTACTTAAAAAGTCCAAGTAACATTCGCTCAGGATAGAGGACTTCAACACAATCAACTTCAAAGTCTTGTTTTTTATTATCTAGTGTATATTTATGTATATAATGTTGTTCCTGTTGACTATGACAATACTGTCAGCACGTATTCAGCATCATCAGTATTATCACAGTCTCTGGCTGTGATGACTGATCCCGGGTGCTGTTTAAGCATTCTCCCTATGTTAGGTCGCAGACACATCAAAACAAACACAAAGAACTAGCACCGACAGCAGCGTACTGATCATCCTCCAACATAAAAGTTACACTTATACATAAGGTGAAGCTTACAGCTAACAGCTAGCTGACTGCATATGGACAAGCTGTGTGTTCTTTGCCCTTTGTTTTTCATGGTTTGGACTCACACAGCATTATGTACATTAATATAGTTTTAGGTTCCTGTAATCGGTCCTGCATAATATCATTAAACCTAAAGCAGTTTTAAAGTACATAATGTAACAAGGGACAAAATCCACAGTTCTCATTGTGTGCAAAAATGCACTCTTTAGTTTAGCCAAAACTTAATGTGAGGATTCAGCAGTCTGAGTTTAATTAATCCAGAGACCATCCCTGAGACTTTAAGAACAAAGTTCCCCCTCTGTGTTTTGCTGACACCATTTCCTGGCTGAACTGTGGTGGATAGTTAGATTTCATCCAAAAACCAGTACAAAAATTCAAGGAAGACATGAAAAAACGTGCTTAAAATAATAGGCTTGCCATGGTGTTCTGTCTGTCTCACTGAATCGAGAGTCAAATCAGACACCACAGGCAGTGGTCGCTGCACTGATGGCCTGGCAGCAGCCAGTCTGGTGTCTCTGAGCCCTGTCGTACACACACATTCACTCAGACATTTTATCGCATATAACGCAGGCGAAAAGCCCAAAATATTGAAAATCAAAACAAAATACAGTGCAGCAACTGAATTACAAGAGAGACCTCCGTCTCCCTACAGAGGATGATGACAACATCTCCCTCTCCTTTCTACTCTGCGTCTGCCTCCGTCTGTTTGGGTGCCTGTGTGTTTTTGTCCCCCTTTATATCATATACATTAGCACTCTCCTTTCTCTCCCCTTTTCTTCCTTTAGATGCCTTCAGTTGAAATTAAAATGTTTTTCTGCCACGACAAGAAAGAATCTCATGTTAAACAACTTAATACTGAGTTTTGTCTTCTGTTTATTTCTACAAGTCAATCAAAAGTTTCCTTTCTCTCAGTTTAGTATGTGACATCATATTCAGTCTGTTTTGCTAAGGGATTAAAACTGAATTGCAGTTACATAATTTCACTAAATGCAGTAACAAAAAAAAAAGTCTCAAAAGTCTTTCATGAAACTAGGACAGTTGAAAAAAAAACATTGTTTTTCAGCCAGCACGCATTGTATAACTAGACTGTGGCTTCATTTTCGGACATCGCCACCTACTGAGTCGACGCTGCACATTTTAACAGATGAATTTCCGCTTCTCCAAAGAAACAGACAACATAGCAATGACTGTCTAGACAGTGTAGCTTTAGAGTCTTGCTGGGGTACACCCCTCATGCACCCATGCATGTGCTGTGGGGAAAGAAAGCCAATAAGCATCCCAGCTGTAATTAGCTAATGCTGCTAAAAGGCTCTCTGTGATGCTCTCTGAATGAGAATGGAGAAAAGTTCACCACAAGGTCAAGTTCACAATGTGGCCACACACACACACATGCACACACGCACGCACACACACAAATACAGTACATATATGTAGAATACAGACATAGATTCACACACTGACAATACGTATTTGCTAAGGCACACTTGAATGTAGCTCAAACAGAGAGTTGGGGTGTCTGGTGACTGTCATCATGGCTGATTAGAAGAACTGATAGCTCTGTTAGCTGCTTGGCTAGCTAAAGGCCTCTATTATTGAAACAGGCCTCACACTGGCCTGGTGTACTGCACTGACAGCCCAGAACTCAATCTCAATTACTACTTATATACTTACAGGAGGAATCACATTTTGTTGGCAGAAAACACTGCAGGAATCTAAATGAACACATCCTTTGGATGCAACCTCAAAATGACATTTCCTGCATAAGACATGATTGTAAAATATTTATGTCAGTCTACTAATTTTTACACACATCTTTTATACAAACGCTTGTGGTCCTGAATGAAAACTATGACATTAAATGTGATATGTATAACGTTTCACTGTAAAATTTACCGGACACCTGCTTGCATAAAGCACACAACCTTTCTGCTTATAAAGTATTCATAATATGATTTGCCATTGATGACAGTTGTGCTTTCATGTGGCAAAACAAAGGTGAGCAATGGTTAAAAATGAAACTGTGCTTTGCTCAATAAAGAGAAGAGATAAACCAGTATCGGAGTTGTGTCAACATAATAATTTTACCAACCTGGACCTGGTTTCAAAAGTTTCAAACTGAACTTGACAATGGAAATAAGTACATGCAGATATATTCAAGTACTTTAAATCATCATAGAGGTGCAGCCAGTATATAATACAAACCCTGCACTGAGATAGAGACACGAGCTGCAAGTGTTTCCATAGAACATGGTAACAAGGTCAAGAGCGAACAGCAACAAAAATGATAAAGAGAAAGAGAGATGGAGGGGGAGTGACGGCTCAATACATTCCTCAGCATCCATCCCCTCTGCAGTCATCACTTCTTACCATCTCTATAAACATTATGCAAATGCCTGTGCTGCTGTGCAGCATGCTATAATGTGATGTTGGCGGTAACAGTAAGCAGTAATCACGTTTAAGGAGTATGGGTGGAGAAATCAAACAAGGGTATTTATTATCCAGTGATCCCTAATCCGATAAGCTGTCATCACTTCACTCTGCTGCAATGCCTTCAAAAGGGAAACAAAAAAAAACTCCCTGCCGCAAAGGAATGAGACAGCGCAGGGAGAGTTTCAGTCTGACTCAATTGTCTTACTCTCGCTCTCTTTCGAGTGCAGACAAATCTGGATTTAGCACCCTTATTGTGTCTGTCTAGTTGTGGGTAATTAAATGTAGCTGATAATTTGATTTTTTTTGTCTTGTGTCTTTTTGTTTCTTTCTCACAGCCACTGTGGGATATACCGTGCTGTGTGTGTGTGTGTATGACACAGAGAGAGAGATAAGACTTGACTTGTGATGGCATAAATGACTATGCGCTCCTGCTAGACATTTTCCAATTAAAAGGTTAAACAAAGACATGTGTGACACATAACTCGACCCAACACGCACACATAGCGGTTTGTCCACTTCTGTGAGGTGCCAGCTAACCCCATAAAAATCAAGACAAAACAATAGCAACTTGCTTTGCTTCAAATTTAAAGTTTGACTAGACAGTTCTTTAAAAAAAACAAACAACAACAACAAAAAAAATGGTGTATGTGGATATACACCAAGTTTTACATATAAAATGTAGAAAAAATTACTAATGGATTTTGCATAAAAGGGAAACTTTAAAGCCAAATAATTTATCAGGGTGGTCTGGCTGTTAAATATGTTGTCTGTTGAGAATTATGATTATTGAGTATAAGACTTTCTCTTTTTTAAACACAGTGAGGTGGACAGAGTAGCCAAACATTGGAAACGATGGGAAAAAAAGAGACAGACATGGACACAGACAGGAAACAATCAATCAAACGCCCTCCTCCTCTACCCCATCTTGCCCTCCCTTTCTTTCTTTATTAAACTTCCTCTCTGTTGACCTTTGACCTTGCTCTTCCCAGCTCCCTGCAAGCTCCGAAAGTGAGGTTTTTTGCCTTTTGAACGCACTCTGCAGACTTTCACCCCGAGGCAGACTGACAATTTAAAAATGTTTCAAAGTGCTCCTTTTTTCCTTTGTAGAAGTAAACAACTCACAATGGCTGACCTGGGAGCAATGCTGCAGATTGCTGGCGCAAGCCAAATAAACAATATGGAGGGAGGGGGGATTAAAAAATAAATAAATAAAAAGAAAAAAACTATATGTATGTATAAACACACACTGCTGTCCCCTATGGGCTGCAATCCTGCTTGATGCCAAGTAGTCAAAGCAACATTTCCTCTGTTCTTGGGCTTTGCTGTCTTAACAGATAATAAAACACTTACAAAGAAGAGGAGGTGTTGTTCAATATAAAGGTTGTAATCCTTAAGCATTTCTGAATCATAATGGCACTGCAGTGTAACACACACACACACCCAGTAGTATAAGAAAACACAAGCACAAACAGCAGTTACCTGAAGCTAGTTCCTTTTCAGTTACAATCTGGCCTCTCTGAGCCTAACACTGGAGCGTCTACATAATCGATCATGAAATGACTGCAGTCACAAGTCAGAGTTGTGTTTTTTACACAATAATCATATGCAACATCATAGGAAGATGAGTTGAGTACAAAATAGGACATGACATCAAACTGTGAAACCTGAAAGCAAATTAGGTTATTGTTGTATCAGACTTCTCGGCAGGAATGAAAGAGACTTAATTACCATGCAGCTATAATTGTCATTCATTAGGTTATTAGAACAGTAAACTATAGTTGATTTTGCGAAAAAATAATATGGTATGCAAGGTGTTGTTTCATGATGAACTGATTGACTATGCTGTGTTTTATTACTTATTTTATTTTAAACTCTGTGAGATGATTGGTCAGCATTCAGTTTGCAGACATATTTTGATATAATCCCTGGGCAGAGATTAGCTGTGCAACACAATGATGTTATGATGATGACTTCTCCTCCAACTTTATGATAATGCACTACCCGAGTTAAGCCCACCTATGTCTCTAATGTCACTTTTTACTAGTTTTTGAACATAAATTGGGGTACTACCAACACCTTCAAGCTCAGACAGTAACAAAAAACAACAATGATGATTGCGATAGTGATTTTGGTGGTGGCAGAGCCCTAGAAATAGAAGAGTTGTGACCTAGAGGAGTCAAAAGATTATGGTGGGTCACATGATTAATGTAGCCTAATAGCTCCAAGAGGGTCAACTGAGAAAAGCAGGATTTAGAAGCAAAAACCATTTTACAACAGAACCAGATTAGTATTAATATAAAAAAATTTGACATTTTTCTAGCGTGCAATTCATAAATGTGTTAACGTGTTAATTTGCTGGATGGTAACAAGCTAATTGTTGTAAAACAAAACGCCAAACCCTGCAAGAGTTGCTGTTAAATTGGAAATATAATACAATTGAATAATACTTTTACTAAAAATTTGTAGAAAAACTTACTGGAATAGTGGACACTGTTTTAGCAGTTAATTAATGCCCATGGCTTTTGAATTAAATGCTCAGTAATCACATATTGGCGTAGTTCATTGCTCATTGTGGCATGTACCTGAAAACTCATATAGTATGCACAGCATGCTTACAAATGTGCACACGAGAACAGAAACCAAAGTTAACACACCCATGCCGTCCAAAAATCTGTTATCCCTCTGTCTCCCTGCATCTCTCCTTCCTAATCCCTCCCTCCTCATTCTGTCATCTGTCTGGTAGAGACAGACAAAGAAAGAGAAAGAAAGAGGGAGAAAGGGGGACACAGTGAAACACTTGGCTGGTGTGTAGGCAGCTTGGATGATACAGGAGGATGTGGAGAGGCCTCCCATCTCTAATCTCTTCCCTCTCCCTTGCTCGTCTCCACTCCCTTGTCTGCACCTTTTGCACGGTCTATCAGTCTGTTCTTCTGGCTCTTTACTCTAATCACTATGTTTTCCATACACAGGAATATGGTTTCTAATATTTGCCATCTTCATGCAAATGCAAAGCACACAATGCATATTTAAACAACATCAACAAGCTACTACATATGAACAAATATTGGTGACATTTCTTTTTTTACACGAACAACCCATGTTATCACACAATTTTTAACAGTGCATCTTAGTGTCAAACAGTTGCTAAGTGGATGAATTAACAAATTTAATGAAAGGAAGACAAGGAAGAGAAGCTAAGGAATGAAAAACTAGCTAAATTAGCAATAATAAGCTAATAAACAAGAGTCTGTTGTTTTGGTGATGCCGTTTCTACTGTGAAATTAAAATTGACCGGCATTTTACATGCAGACTGAATAATGTGTTAATCTGACTACAGTGATACACGTTCCGGTCCAGTGATTTCGTAGCTGGGCCATGGATACACCAATGGTGTCCCCGCATGAGCACCTGGAGGAGAATGTTGAATAATATAATTTTTTCATTGTTTAATTGGCCATAAATTACCATAATGCTATGCCCCGAATGCTGTCTCAGCTCCAGGCCACCAAGATGGCAAGTTGTCTCAGACATACAAGAGAGTATCCGAGAGTAGCTCTCATTGTGCTACACTATCTATCTACATCGACCAAAAGCCTCTCTAGGTGCTTTATTCAAGCAGCTGTGTGGTCCACTGACCTGGTCTCAAAGATCTCATGGTCCATTTACTGCTGGCGTGACGAGCTTATGGATTTAATGTCATGACACAGGGTCAAAGAGCAGAATGTCAACACACATTCACAGTTTGAAGAAAAAAAAATACACGATAACTATATTTCTCCAGCCTAAACTAAGCAAGCTCTACACATAAACTTCTCAAGAACAATAAATCACAAATCAGTCAAATGTATATTTTTCTAAGCTTTTAAATACCATCCTACCAACAGGGCTGTCAGGTCAGAAAAAGTTCATATGGTTTCTTTCTGGACGCAAACTTTATGATACGCTGATTACTTTGGAGGACTTGTTGGTTTCCAATTTACTTTCAAATGAATGATAGCGTATATAAATACTGAAGGCCATCTTTAAATTGCATTAACTGCTCATAGTGGATATGGTGAGGTACTTTTATTTATTTTTTGCATTTTACACATAGGTATAAAAATCGCCAGTTCACATCAGAGTATAAACAGAAACTGGTCAAACAGCTGAACCAATGCTTTAACAAGATGAAGTTCATATCAGCAAAATGGGCACAAACATCCATCCCTTTATCTGTAGTTGATCATTTAAGTCCTATCACTCTCCATCCATCCATTATTCTACCCCTCATCTCTCTGTGATAATCTTCCATTCAGTCATCCCCAGTGCATTGTAATCTGCTGTAATCTGATGGATTAACCTCACAGTTCTTGCTCATCAGATGATGGTTCCGGTTCAGTGCTGTGGCTCCAACCACAGCTGCTTATTTTTGTTCCTGGACTGTGAGTGCATGTGTGCACACAGTACATGTTTTATGTAAAATGAAGCTAAACACAAGACAAAACAGACATTTATATAGCATGAAGTACATTAGCACAAGGAGGACAA
>OMLM01020076.1:84112-118536 GCA_900302695.1 Helostoma temminkii | reverse complement strand
TGTGACTATGTCCTGCTATGTCTTTATTTAAACACAGAACATGCTGTATTGAGAATGTATTGCTGTACATTTTGGTTTCAGTATTGTCAACTAACACACACACACGCACACGCACACACACACACACACACACACACACACACACACACACACACACAATGAGCACACAAACAAATACAAATACACCCTCTGCAGTCTTGTTACACACACACACACACATAGAGTCTGTATCTTTTCTTGCATGTGCCTTCCAATTAACTGTACATTATGTACGTGCACTAACACGCACCCCATGTTTACCTAAACATACAGTAAGACAGATGACCAAAGCAGGCACAAATACACTTAAAGGATTCTTCTGCCCTCTAATTAGACGTAAACACATCAATCCAGGCTACATCTTAACCTTGATGTTAAAACTTAAAATTTTCACACACATACACCTGATAAATTACATCTTTACCCAGATCCTAGTAAAACGTTACAAAGGCAAGTCTGTCAAACACACTCACACAGCTACCCCTCACATGCCAGTTGTTCTCCAGATGCATGCCAGATACAGAGTCACATGTCCACCCATCACCTCCTGTATCTGTGCAGACACATGTTGTGATGTGAGGAGGTTAGCCAGCTTGAATCAGGCCACTGGCACCTGACACTGGTCATCAACACAACAGCTGTCTGGCTGCATCGCTGGCCGTAGCTGAAAGTCTGCATATGTGTGTGTCTGTTGTTTGTCTGGACTCAGGGTTGCACACTGTCTAACAGCAGGACATTCTGACTCAGTGCCGGCACTGATAATGTCTACATCAGTTAGGAAGTTGGATTACCAGAACCACAGGGTTAACACTGGCCTTTGTCTTATTGCATATTCCTCTCATGATCACAATATGATGAACTCATTTTGTAGCCCTACATGAAATACACATATGAAAGGGAACCCTTTCCTGGAAAATAGTAGAGCAGAAATATAAGAAATATACTAACATTGGCACCCAACCAATCTATGTATTAATATTATCAGCATTAATAATGTCCCACACCAATTTTACATTTGTTTATTCTTAGTGGTCAGTACTACTTGGCATGTGAACAGTTGATGCTACTTCCTAAGTAAACTACAACCAACATCACTCTTTCTTAAATTTGAATTAAAGTCATCTCACAGTTGAGTTGCAATCTTTCATTTTGTCTCTTGACACACACAAAGCCTTCCCACTTATCAAAGATTCATTAGCTCACTAATACATCCATCTAGCTCTCCATGCACATCGTCCATCCATTAACACGGAGCCATATTCCTCCAGAGGGACTGCTGAGATAATGCCCTGCTCAAGGACACAGGGGGTAATACATATGAAGTGATAGCCCACCTGGGAATTCAACCTACAACCGCAATGGCACATTAGCAGCGGTTGCTTCTAATAAGTGTTGCAGAACAGTATCATATCAGCCTCTGGCGCAGAGGAAGCAGAGATCTTGCTGCTGTGATTCAGATCATTCTGCCAATGTTAAAGAAGTAATATTTCTGTATCTATTCTCACCTGGTGAGATGCATATGTAAATGCAAATGAGCATAAAAACGACATTTAAACATGTGGAAGTTATTCTAATGTGCAATCTCACACAAATGTATTCATTTTCTGCATGGAATAGTTTTGGCAGTAAAATAGAAAGAAATACTGTCCTTTAAAAGAGCACAACAAAATCTCACTTTAACTTTCAGCTGAAGGGGGATTCAGTCAGCTGCAGTCCGGTGGGTTGTGTACCAACAGGCTAATGACAGGTAATCCACAAAAAAAATGTATTGTTTGATGGATTAGAAAATTTAGAGAGACTATTTCTCAACTTATATTTATTTATATGAATACATAGATATGCAGAGATTGCCTATAACACAACCATTCACTGTATACAGATGGCAAAAGGAATTCGGTGCAGCCCCAGACATCGAAAGCTGTTTGTTCATGATTCATGTTGCCTCCAACAGACATCAAGAGAGTCAATAAAATGACCTGAAAACAGCAGGATTTAGCATTAAAAAGAGCATTTTTTTCTACAGAATCAGATCAGTATCCATATCAAAAATAATACAGTTCATAAAAACAGTTAGCTAACACTAGTCAACTAGATTAATACCTTAATCTTAATCTCCATTTGTTGGATGGAAGATATTCCATCCATAAATTCTGTAAAACACAATGTCGATATCCTGCAATAGTTACTGTTGAATCAAAAAAATAATAGATATCATAATCCTAGCTGAATCCACTTAATTATGGTGGGAAAATATGATGAAAACACCTCCCTTAACAGCACCACCACTACAAGCTCCCCGGGTTCGGAACAATTTAAGGTCTGGTCCGTCATTGTTAATTAAAAAAAAGTTCTATTAGACTCAATGGAGATGTTGTCACTCTCTTTCTAAATCTTCTGTTGTAGAGTAAGTTTGGATGTGTGAATAGAAGATCACCGCAAAATGGATTATCTTTGTGTTGCTTTGAATTTCATCAACAGCAAGTGGGAGCTGACAGAGCAAGTGCTGTTAAATGCAATCTGGATGCTTTTGTAAGTGAGTGACAGCGCAGCCTAACGGCACAAGGCAGGCCGAATATTCAAGTATCTCTTGGTGGTCTGTTAGAGGTCCCAACAATCTAGCACCTTTCCATAAGTCCAACATACAATGTGCGAAGACAAAAAGCCATGCCAAACAAACCTGCATAGATACTAATTAATGTACAGTACACACACTCCGATCAACACACAGACACTTGAGTCTGTGAGTGTGATTTTTATTTTTATGTAAAGTCATTTACAAGTATGTCCTATATAGCTTTTTGTATGTGCCCTGCCTGTATCTTTTCATCAGTGTCTCTTCCCGTTATTGCTCTATGTCTCTCTCATGACTCTCTTGACAGACTTTTTTTTTTTTTTTTCCAAGGTGACGTACACTAATGTACTAATGGATAAAGGAAATGGGGAGAATGAAGAAGAGAAGAAGGGGAATGAGGAACAGAGGAGAGAAGGACAGTTCACCACACACATTCAAGCATATGAGGCGGGAAATTCTCAAGGGAGGCAGATTTGCGGGCATCTAGCCCACCTCAGCTGGGAGAGAGGGAGTTGAAGGTGACATATACTGTAAGTGAGAGGGAGCAGTGGAGGGATGGGATGAGTTTGTAGGCAAAGAATAGAGAGAATAGGATGATAATTCACTCAAACACCAGCACTGCTCAGAGAAGCAATAATATCTCTGCATGATTTAAACACTAGCCTCCTCCTAACAGACTCTGACAAAAGGTAAACACACTTTTTCACTAGTTCATTTATAGACGATCAGTCACAATATCTAGAAAAAAAACTGCTCCCTGACAAACTGAACTGTTATATTTCACACAGCATAGTAGCAGTAGTAGAAGTACCTGTACACACACAAACTTCAGTTCTAGAAACTATGTTCTGTTTATGTACTGAATGCGTGGAAACGTATATACACATAGTAAGTGCGTTTTTGAATGGTTATATCCGGAAGGACCTTATATCAAACTTCAGGCATAAATAATTGCACTAATATACACACACACACACACACACACACACACACACACACACACAGCCTCAGAAAACTCTATTGTGGATTCAGAGAAACTAATAGGACATTATTCAACTAACTTCTAGTTAATCGAATAAAGATGGAATTAGTGTGTTCAGGTGTTGTGCTCATCTGCTCATTATAAGTTTGCGCTGGAGAGAAGAGAGGCTACAGCGCACACACTCACACACAAACAGGGAAACAGACAGCAGCTCAACCCAAGATTATCAATCATCTCTACCAGCCTGGTGTTTTTGCCATTTAACCAGGCTGAGCAGCCGTTGCGCTGCTTCAATCATCGTCTGCCAGTCTAAATGCTAGCGCTAATTAGCATTCACATGCTAAATTACTTCCCATCCCATGTTTCCTGATTAGGCTTAATCATTCTGACAGCTAGTTTTACTGCTAAGCCTGGAGATCCAATACATGCATGGACATCTCAAACTATAGGAAGAGATCTAAGGCTTTCAAATTCAGTGGGACGTGAAGAGCTGCTACACTACTTGGTACACTGCTCAGACAAGAGGTTTCCAACTGAAGGGCAGGACCCCTCCTGTGGGTCATGAGCTGAAAGAGTTGCATAAGACACATGCTTTCTCTAATTATTAGGTTTTTGTTTTTTTATAATATATAATTTTCTTTTAGGTTTGTATCCTTTAGCAGTTTTTCAAATGAAATAATTTTAAGAAAGTTGGATGGCACATCATTCAGCTCATTTAACAGGAAACACTAACACATCTCTGTAGTGCTATAAAAAAATTATAAAAAAAACATATATATATAACTTTTTCACATTAGTGATCTTTGTTCCTTAAAATCACAAATCATTATGTTAAATGTAACTTAAAACAGTATAAATATGTTTTAACTGTATACCACGCAATTTAATATTCATTAGACATAAGTATATATAAACTGCTAATTAGCTGGGCTGATATCACTAAGAAGGTGAGATGTGTAGTTAATAGGGAGTGTGAGAGTGACAGAGGTAGACAGGATAGAGCTATACACTATGTCAGTGCTCCGACACAGAAGCTAAGGAGCACACATGAAGCATGTTGCCCAAGAGTGAATTAGATCATCTCTGAGTGGGTGGGATATGACCAAAGGCGCAGGGCAGGTGAACTTCTGGTTCACCTCAGCAGCTCTGTGAAGCCCCCAAGTCTAACCAGTCTCACTTCTCTCCTTGTCTCAAAGCACTGAAGTGCCAGAGTTATGTCAATCAACTAGTTGGCACAGTTACCTCAGTAGCTCTGTACTCCAGTCGGCCCTGTCACTCAGGCTATCTTCCAAGGTAGAAAGGAGAGGAAAAAGTAATTGGATTTGCTGCTAGCAGGAAAATGATGAAATGACATGAAACCACCCCCACACCCCCCACACACACCTATACACTGCACTGAATAAGCCTCCGTCTCTCCCCCCGCCCTCTCCGTCTTGCTTGCATCTTTTTCTTTCTTAAATCTGGAAATACTTCAAGCTGTTGAGAGTTTCTTTTGATCTCACCTGATGTGGCGAGCGTGCCTTGTTCTCACAGGTAGACAAAAGAGAAGACGAAATAACAGGAATGAAAGGATTTCCAGGTTTTTATCCAGATCTCAGGTCGATTTTTAGGATGTTTTTGACAAACAGCACACAAGACCGCGCATATAATTTCATGCTATTAAAATTCTGCACCACGCTCTATAAAGAGTTACTTTGTGGTGTTTAAAAGGAAAACATTATCACATGTGACTTTGAAGTACTGAGCAAAGATGAGCATATACTGCGTATATATAATCTTACGTAGGCATGTCACTTGATTGGAGGAGAGGCAGCCTGTTGTCATACTGTGTGACAAATCTGTATTCTTTAACTGACTCTTCTAATCATCCTTCATCTTACATTTTGCAACCCAGGGTCCAGAGTCCTATAACATTCATTCTACTCTGTCCTTCAGTCTATGGCATTGCCTCTTAATCTTAAGTTTTACGTCCTTTATTCAGCAACCACTAACAATAACACCTCCAAGTTGCAATATTTTCAAAACCATCAGCATACTAGCTATACATATTAGCTATAATAACTATTCTATGATCTGCTGATTCATTTCTTGATTTTTCACTTTGTTTATGATTTCCTACATGCAAGATGACAAATTTAAATCAGTTATTTTACATGACTCAAAGTTAAAAACTAAGTGAAGTTAACATATTTAGCTATTTTAGGCATATAGTTCTTAAAAATGCCAAGTGGGAACCAATGAACATTTTCATTTGTTGCTTGAAAATGTACTAAAGGGATTAATGTAATATTATTATCCAAAAACTGATTCATTTTTTTGACTGATTTATTAATGACCCGCTTTAACCCTGTTCATGTTCTATATTCACATAGAACAGCACTGCATGCTGAACACTGTTCAGTATATGCTCTATAATATTCAGATCAGCGTGTACATTATATACTGTCAGCATTTTGTTTGCAATAGCAACCTGATCCTAACAGAGCCATAATGTGACTTTAAACAATAAAATTATTCTTTATTTAGATATGGGGACTCTTATTCAGCTGTCCTCCACTGTGCCAGATAAAATCAATGAATACATCCAGAAGAATGTACCAATAGAGTGCTAATTTGATATGGCCCAGAAGTCAGAACTGCAATCTATAAGGGCAACTAACAGAAGACTGTCAGTGCTTACGCACACAGCAAAGAAAGAAGGACATTAACTCAACAGTAGGTGGGTATTTTGCACATAGATGCTGTGTTCTTGGTCACCCAGTCCACACACACACACACTTATCCAATGGACTGACTCGGTTTAAGATTTACACTAGTGATTATATATTCATAGATCAATCAATACAGTGAGTCTAGCAACCGGGACACGTCCACATAAGCAAACATGCATTTAGCAAAAGTCACAATGTAAGAATTTTAATGAGTGTGTGTGTGTGTGTGGACGTCAATACACTGCAGCTTTACATTTCATTAGGCCAAGGAGCACAGTTTAACTCCCAGTGAATAGCAATAAAACCACATGGCCTGTAACCATCTCTCTCCATCTGACTCAGACTCTTTTTTTCCCCCCTCTTTCTTTTACCTCCTCACACATTCTCTTGTACAAATGTAGTGTAATGATTTACTTGTTTATCCCCAATTTATTTCAAAAACACACAATTTAAAGCTAAAATTAATCACCTCCTGTGTCTGAGAAAAGACTTACCAAGTATCATCAAACATTACAGCCTAATAAACTAACAACGGTTTGATTCTCATTTGATTCATAGTAATTGGTGTCTTGTCTTGCCATTCCCCTGCTCATACAGATGACTGCATGTTACTGCAGCATCTGCATCGATCTGTGTGAGGACAATGGCAGCCTCCACCTTCGTATTCACCTCCCTCCCTCCATACCGGAGCACAGGAAGACTCGCCGGCTGGGGGGAAATGGGATTCCAATCAGCGGGATATCATCCAGGATCTGCTGATCTCACACACTCAAAACACACACAAATCATCTGCCTGCACACAGCCACAGACATAGTCCAGGGGTCAGGTGCAAGGACTAGCGGGCTAGGTTTCAGTCGACTTAGCAAAACACCAAAGACAGGAAGCTGTGTAAGGAGCTCTGTGTGTGTGTGCGTGTCTGTCCCAGCGTGTGCATACTGTAGCTTATATGAAAGCAGTTGACAGCAGCATTACTGCAACACATATTCTACAGACTACAGAAACACTCAGGTCTAATGCTAAAACTGTCAAACTCATCAAAACTGAAGCAGCTGAATATTTTAAATGCATTTTTGTTGAGTTTAGTAGAATGTGACAGAAAATGCCTTGTAAGCACAAAGACATCACCATTTGAAATAAGACATCAGCACCTACAAAATGATAGTTAACTTGAAAGTACTCCAAAAATACTCTGGGGATCATCTAGCTGTCTAAAACTTTTCTGTTTAAAAGTTAAATGCTATTCACAGAGAAATGTGGATGTAACTTTTTTTATTTATTTTGTCTTATGTATTTATTCTAATTATTTTTATCCTCAGGTGACAGTTTTATCTCCAGAGTATTGGAGACACAGACACACTCAAGTGGAGGTGTCCTGCTGGGCAAAAAAAGTGGAAAAAAAGAGACAGCTCAGTCAGATCTCAGATGAGGGAGCAGCTGATTGACACACACACCATGTGGTCTACTCAACAGTGGTGCTTGAGGAGCACATACATACTGTAAACCCACAGGCATACACTTAAAGGGGCCGCATGCTGTGTGTGTACCGAACTGAAGATTGTGATGCTCCCACTGCAAGAATACACCCATAGACAGGCACACAACTCCTCCATGGCCCTCACACACAATGGAAATTCACCTGAGTTTCACCTGGAGTGTTTAGGAGACACATAAGAAATTATCTTCATCCACTTTAAAGCCACTCAGAAACACTCTGTGACTCTTGACAATCCTGTGACTAGACAAAATAACACTCAGCAAGATAAAACCCACACAGCTCCAGTTTGTCTAAGCAGCATGAGCTCCACTCTACACATTACCCAAAAGACACAAATGCACACAGCCTTGCACTGTGGAACACCTTACATCTCCAGACCTGCTACCTTCACACACACAAACAAACCAGTATATGTGTCTGAATTTCTGTTTCTCAAAAAACACTAAATGCTAAAAACAAAAACACACAGGTATGTATTTATACCATATATAGTACAGTGGCAGCATACCAACCTTTCAACCAACTGCCTAATATTGTGTAGGTCACAGCTCTGACCCTTTGAGGCAAAGACTTCACAAAACTACTGATGGATATAAGTTTCAAGGCGTGGCCTCCATGGACTGGGCATGTTTCTCCAGTGCATCCCACAGACGCTTAATCGGATCAAGATCTGGGGAATTTGGAGGTCACATGATGATTTATGAAACCAGGCGGCCAATCACAGTCGGCATTCCATTTTTTACATTTTACTTTTCATTTACAGTAGCTCTTCTGTGGGATCAGACCAGATGGACCCATTGCTCCCCACTCACATCTGTGGGGCTTCGATACCCATTGTCATGGTGCTGGTTCACCTTTTGTTCTTCCTTGAATCACTTCTAGATCATTTACCTGCCCACAGGGACCACAAGACTACTGCCATTTTCGAACTGTTCTGACTCAGTTGTTTAGCCATCACAATCATGTCCTCGGCAATAATACTTTTTCTTTCAAGAACATGATGCCTACCTTCTTCATGCGTCCGCTGCGAGTGCCAGTGAACACCACAGTGTGTCCGCGGTAGTCATAGGCCGCCACAGACGTCATGCCGTCATCCTTGTCCACATACAGCGGGATGCCCTCGATGGCTGTGGTGCCACCTAGAGGTTGATTGAAGTCCTGGCCACAGAAATTATCATCTATCTGCAATGGCTGCGGGAAAGAAGGAGAAGAGAAAGTCATTAACTCCACCATTAGCACTTTTTAAAGCTCTTTTCTCGTTAAACTAACATTAATTCTTAAAGAAGGAGGGGGCTTTCAATCTTCCTTGCACTTAGTAGACATTTTATGATGCTGGGATGAAGTCATGCTGCTGCAGACTTGGTCAGAAATCATGATGAACTAATAGGCATCATTGAGAAAATTAAATATGGTTGTTTCAAATCCCCTTTTTAGACTATTCTGAAATATGAATATAGGTCTTTCATTAGGAAAATCACATTTTAACAGTACGTAGAAGCAGAGTCTCGTGTGATGGGTGGTTTCCCCTCCATTAAAGCCTTTGATTATTTCATAGTACACAATGTCAAACGAAGCAATTAGGACTCTCAGCAGGGTTTGAATGGATGAACACTTGCTTGCTAATGTTTTAAATATTGATTTCTTTGTGTACAGCTTTGGTAGTGTAGTTTCTAATAACAGACAAGCCAATACATGGAGTAAATCAAATGGAGCTGGAATAAACATGGACAACAGGGTGAACACACAAGAATGACAATAGTAGAAATGACAGAGAAATGACATGAAGTAAGTTATAGGTCAGATTAGCATATCGTAATCAAAGTGTCTCGCTACACTGATATACTGATATCTCATGCCTGATTTATAAATTTACTGTGTATATGTATGTATATGTATGTATGTATGTGTGTGTGTGTGTGTAATAGGCATATCATTACAAGTGTGCAATAGCCACGGATGCATCAGAGGTTCCCCTGGCGCAGACATGTGTAAATGAGCCAGTTGTCTCAGTCTGTGGTAGCATGGCAACCTCACAGACACATATATACGTGTACTGAGGAGTACACTGTGAAAATTCACAATTTAAAGTCCGCAGTAAGAGGCTGAACTATTTTTTTTATACAGAGTTTTTCTTAAGCAGTTTTTGTTAGTTTGGAATTGATAGATTATTTCAGCTCAAGCCCTAACTGATGACATAGGCCTGACCTGCAGGGCCTATTACACCTATTATGTCTATTACGGTCTATTACGACTACAACAACAGTCATTGTTAATTTTGATTGTTACATTTTGCTTGTGTCAGTCACTTGAGCTATAACAATTCTGAAACCAAGACCAAACTGTGACTGTGTTACAAGCCCTACTCTTCACCCGACCCATTAACGGCCTACTGGAGACACCACACGTCTCGTGGTGGAGTCTCCAGTATAGTCTCCATCTATACTCCCTGATTTTCCAAAATTCTATATAATAATCCAGAAATCTGATATTTGTTTTTGTAAAACGACCTGTGACTTGCCTTTGTACGTGGGCTTTGCTCTAAGAAAGTAATAATGTGTCCAGAGTAGCTATCAACTGCTGCTCCAGTACAGATTGTAGGTGAACTTTGTTTCAAAAGGTCTTAACCCCACCCCCAGTCAACACATATCAAATCTTCCATCTCATATTAAAAAGGTGAAGAAATGTCCGGGACTTTTTCATCTGCCATGTTTTTGTGTGCAAATTGAAAATGTGTTTAAAATCATGTAGAGACAAATACAAGGACACACACCTGCAGGCAGAAACATCACATACAAATAAGTAAAATGAAAATGAAAGAAAAAAGAAAACACAGGAACAAGCATGCATACAGCAACCTACACACACACATGCACAAGAAAGAACAAAGCACACACACACACCAGCACGTTCAAGCCTCCCACACTACACAGATTAACATGGCAGCTTTTCCTTGTTCATTACAAGATGTATCGTCTTTATAGAGACTAATCAATCACCCCACACCTCCAAAACAGCAAAGCTGTCAGGGAACGTGCCTGTTTTAGTGTGTGAGTGTGAGTGCTGTAGGTTGAAATAAGGTTGAGAAAATGCCTGTGGCGGACATTGTCTACCTTCAACTAGAAACTCAAAGGCAGCCAAAAACACAGCAAAGTTTAACTTCAATGAACAAAAACACAAAGCGAGGCAAAGTGTGTTAGAGAGGGAGGGAGTGAGACACACACACACAAACATACACACAGTGCTTTGGCTGTTGTATGATTTACATAAACATGTTCTCAATTTTGGAACTGTTTTGAAAGCAATTAAGAAGGACAAAGGGGGGGAAAAGCATGTGAAAGCAAGGCAACGAAAGTGATGCAGAAAGAGGAGATAGATATGAAGAGAAGGACAGAAGTGGGGGACAAAAAAGTAGAGGAAGCGAGGAAAAGAGTAGAGAAAGAGATAGCCATGGCTCAGTGACAGTCTGAACCCTGGCCTTGGGTCCCTGCCATACATTTCCCTTGTTTCCTCTGATAAGGAAAGACCAGAACCAGGCTATTGACTTCTTTCACTCATTTCCTCTCTTATTCTCTGTCTCCTCTACCATCCTACGCTCTACTCTCACTGCTAAACATCTTTGTTCTTTTCTATATTTACATATTTCTTTCATCCAGTTCTTCCTTCTATCTGTTTAAAGTTCACAGAGACTGACCAGTGGGAAATCATGTCTGTCCCAGAGGATTCCCCGCTTTTTTATATTCACATGGCTGCAGCTCTCCAAGACCATCTTTCCTTCCTCCCACCCTTTTTTCCTTCCTTCCTTCCTTTAAGAACATTAACAGGATGATGAACCCAGCTTCCAAGCATTTAATGGTCACATGGTGGTTAAGATAAATGATAATTCTGTTGCACAGGACTGTCCACTAAGCTAAAAATAAATTATATCTTTGGAAAGTAGGTGACGTGATGGTCAAAACCTATTTAATTGAATGTCTGTGTCAAAACACTTCTACTATTCACTTTGTGTCCAAACCAAAGTTACAAGAAACACAGCTGAGGAAAAATTGTTTATAATAGCAGCTCATAATGACATCATTTGGTCTGGATTTATTTATACTAGAAGTCTCATTCTTGTAAACTCATCTGCACTCCCAGTGTTTGTCAAGCTGACACACACAGAAGTGAGATTGCCATCTTCCCAGCGCTGTTGCCTGCATGCTGAGGACGCTAATGGTTTGTTATGTTTAGCCTGACTTGCATCATTACCATAGAGTCAACAGCTCAGATTGAGGCACAGTGGAGCGTTCAGTCGACGTGTTTTCACTGCAGACAAATGTGGCCTCACACAGACCTGACATCTGCTAGCTGTTGTGTGCCTTGTAGACATGTAATTCCTATAGTCTGCCTACTCTATCATTCTTCAACTCACTGAGGAGACGCCAAAGCTTTTCTAGTCACCGATGTGGGGGTAACCGAAGAATTTGATTTATAAAAAGTCATTCTGTTTTGTTGCTAACTCTTAACTTTGCTAGCTGGTCTGCTGAGTATAAATACACTGCCCAAAAAAAATTAAGGGAACACATAATCATTCCAATTTAAGTCCAAGTCCGTCACACTTCTGGGATATCAACCTGTCCAGTTAGGAAGCAGCACTGATTGTGAATCAATTTCACCTGCTGTTGTGCAAATGGAACAGACAACAGGTGGAAATTAGAGGCAATTAGCAAGACAACCCCTATGAAGGAATGGTCCTGCAGGTGGTGGCCACAGACCATTTCCCTGTCCTCATTTTGCCAGTGCCCTCACCACTAGAGATAGCATGAGGTGGTGTCTGCAACCCACAGAAGTTTCTCAGGTAGTGCAGCTCATCCAGGATGGCACATCAATACACACTGTGGCAAGAAGGTTTGCTGTGTCTCCCAGCACAGTGTCAAGAGCATGGAGAAGATACCAGGAGACAGGCCTCTACACCAGGAGACGTGGAGGGGGCCGTAGAAGGACAACAACCTAGCAGCAGGTGCCCTGTGCTTGGTGCCATGTGCTCTTCATGGATGAAAGCAGGTTCACACTGAGCACATGTGACAGAGTCTGGAGACACCATGGAGAATATTCTACTGCCTGCAACATCCTCCAGCATGACTGGTTTGGCGGTGGGTCAGTGATGGTCTGGGGAGGCATTTTCTTGGAGGGCCGCACAGACCTCTATGTGCTAGCCAGAGGTGCCCTGACTGCCATTAGGTACCGGGATGAGATTCTTAGACCCATTGTAAGACCATATGCTGGTGCAGGGGGCCTTGGGTTCCTTTTGATGGATCACAGTGCTAGGCCTCATGTGGCTGGAGTGTGTCAGCAGTTCCTGCATGATGAAGGCATTGATGCTATGGACTCGGCTGCCCATTACCCAGACCTGAATCCAATTGAGCACCTCTGGGACATCATGTTTTTTTGCACCATAGACTGTCCAGGAGTTGACTGATACCCTGATTCAGGTCGTGGAGGAGATCCCTCAGAAGAACATCCGTAGTCACATCAGGAGCACGCCCAGACGTTGTAGAGAGGGCATACAGGCAGGTGGAGGCCACACACACTACTGAGCCTCATTTTGAAATGCCTTGAGGAATTTCCACAGAAGTTGGATCAGCCTGTCATCTGACTTTTCCACTTTTATTTTGAGTATTAATATTAAGTAATACTTAAGTGTTCCCTTTATTTTTTGAGCAGTGTAAAAGTGCAAATGAAAACATTTTCAAAAATTATGATATTGGATGAAAAAAAAAAGAAACAAGAGTAAATGAGGCCGGTGTTGACCTTGCATAGGTAGATCTAGTTCCACTTGGTCAAATATACTGCTTGTCCAAACCAAACTCAATATCTTTAGATCCAGCCAAGAAGACTTCTGACCTTCTAGGGACATTCAGAACAGGGTCCTGAGAAGTGAAGATATTAGCGAACGCCAGAGTGCTCATTGATAGACATGCAGTCAAGGCCATTTCAAAACTGAATGGGACAAACAAAACACGGTCAGTACTTGGACATCTAATCAAAATCATTTCTAAAAGTAGGGCTTGATATACAAGAGATTTAGTCCTAGTTTTTCAATTCCAAATCTTGTTTGAGCTAATTAATTTAATTAAATACTAGTCAGATTAACCGGTCTTGCACGGGACTTCAGTAACAACGTCAAACAAAAGTCCTACTTTCAGCTAGGAGGTTGTAGCTCAATTCTGATATGACCCACCCCCCCATTTTCAGGCGTTATCTGCGACTCTTGTTTTATAATGCTCCCCATTATATTTTGTATATGTGTGCAAATTTTCAGAAGGTTGTGAAGGTGACAGTTGTCCCATTTTGGAATCTATAAGCAACAAACAGACTAAATAAATGTGAGACATTTACAACAAAAATTGAATTTTGTCCAAACAGATAATTTGGCAAAACAGAAACTTAAAATATAAAAATAAATAAATAGAGTTAAGGGGTGAAAAAACAAACAAACAGTTTCAATACTATTATATTGCAAACTCTAATTCACTACTGGTCATTTGCTCTGCAAACACCTTTCTCCATCATGAATATCAAATATGTGCCTTTGCTTGATTTGAGTGGTTAATTAATCATGCATCAAACATTAGCTGCATACAAATGTAAACTAGCACAAGAATCCTTTACTGTGTCCCCAGCATAAGGTGACCTGCTGTAGTCTTTCAGTTGTGCTTTGATAAGCTCTGTGGAGCTCATCCCTGTTGGCCTCCTGCACCTCTGACCATACTATTATTATTACTAGCTATAGCTCATAGTCAGGACACTGTACATAGCTTTATTATGCACATGAATGCACACACACATCCACACACACTTTTGTTCTATTTCCAGGGGGTTAGACAAGGACAGAGTCCCCCATGTTGTCCTTGCTGCAGACCTCTGCTATACACAGGCGCAGGCTGGCCCCTGGCAACACAGACACACACACACGTAGACCCATGCCAAACTCTTGCTGGGTGAGTTATGATAGGGTGATAAGGGAAAGAGTGGCGCAAGTGAAATGAAGGGAAATGAGAGGGGACGGTGAAGGAAAAAAGTGGAACACAGAGGGGATACATAGGGGAAGGCTAAGGGTCAACAGCGCTCTTGTCGCCACTAATGAGCCTCAACCCAGGAAGAGAGCGAAAGATGGAGTTTGGATTTAGCCTCATGAATTGCCCATTAACAGTGTAAGCATAAGAGCTGGAGTGACCACTACTGTGGTTTCAGAAGATGTAGCACTGGGTAGAACACTTTACCAACATTACCGCAGTTACAGAGCACATTCCCGCTGACCACGCTGCCATACATGCACTCACTGGAACGACAGCTACTTTACTTAGAGCTTGCTAAAGTGTGTGTAGCTTTGTGAATTAATTTTTAGATTTCAAATGCACCTTATTATGTATGACTGATAAACACTTGTCAAGGATATTGGCATGTGCTCAGCATTAATTGAACCACAATAAAAAGCACTTCTGTGCAGTATATTTCATTATACACAAGTCACAGGACTCCCCTCCTGTAAGCTTTAAGCTGTACTTTTGTGTTACTGTCAACTTGCAAGATAAATTAGTTTATGTTGCACAATATAACCTGAATTAGAACATGTCAGCCATAAAACTACAGATCAAAATTAAATTTGTATTTGATGCATAAAGGACATCTTTCACTGCCTACTACCTACGTGTGACATGTGCTACATTTTAATTGGTGCCAAATCAAGATGCTGTCAGCGTTAGCTGTCCATTTGGGTGCTGGATTTTAGACTGGGTCTAGTTAGCTTCGGGTTTCTTCATGTGAAGTCATGACTTTCCTTGGATCCATTATTGATTGGTCTAATTTTTGGAAACTAATGCAGGCACTATGGGTTTGTTTAACCTCTATTATGAAATCATTAAGTAAACCCTACTGAGCATTTTAGAAACTATTATTTCTGTATTACTGTGTGTCTCTAATGCTACTGTCACTAAACTGCACTATTTTTTAATTTATTTATATATTTCTTTTCCAAATCTTACAGAACTGCAACAAAAGATCGAAAATCACATCACAAAGTCAGAAAGAGCGATAGAGCAAGTGAGTTAGAGACAACGATAGAGTTAAAAGGAAAAGGACTGAATGTGAGATGTCAACATGCTCTCCAGAGAGCAAAATGTCTCAAGCATCTCCTCATCCACCACTGGCATAAACACATCGCTGCAGTCCCAGGGAGAATGAGCAAATGTGTACGTGTGCTTCTGTGTGTGTCTGTGAACGTGAGTATGTTAAACATGGCTCGTTCCCATGTGAGAAAGATAATGTCAAAGCTAGAGCTAGAACAACGCAATTTGCAGAGTGGAAAAAAATGTTTTTAATTATGTGAGGGTTAGTGTACTTGTGCGTGTTTTTAATAAAGAAAGAAGATGCCAAAGTTGGGAAGATGAAGTCAACAACACACAATAACACTGCCCTGGCCAACGTCCAGGTATTTGTTGTGACTTGGCGTTGGAAACGAAGAACAACACTGCTTGGCCTTTAGTTTCCCCCAGTGAGCCAATATCTGTTCTCTAATTGGTTGTTAATGAGTGTGTGTGTGTGCATGTTTGTCAAGGCATAGAAAGAGAAAAAGCATGCATTTGTTTGCATGTGTTAGGAGCAGGGGGGTGCAGTGGAGATCTGAAACATCTGTCTGACAGAATGGGTGACTCAAAGCCTTGACCTGCTAAAACGCAAACAAACACACACAGATACATAAACAATTGTGTGTGCATGTGGGTTGGAAAGAGTGCACGGGCACGCGTGCACGCGCACACACACACAGTGGACTCTGTGCAGACATCTGGCAGTGCAGGCTGTTCTAATGGCAACAGAACTATGGGCATCTGCATCTCACACACATCTTTACGCACACAACTGCCATTCAACTACTGCAGTTAACATAATGACTATTTTAACTGGATACAAAAGACAAATTGTCACAGCCGGCCTTTTGTGTCAGTACTCCAATGGAATAAAAGGTAGCGTGAATACAGATGCTGAATCTTGTTGATATCTAGTCTATTAATGTTTTGACGAGAAGGTCCACGTTGAGTTTGTCTCTGGTGATTTTGTAAAATTCACACTGTGCGCACACAAGCATGCAGTGACGCAGCACACATTCCACCTGTCACTCAATCAGCTGATCAACAGTTGGTGGTACATGCCAAGAAATGTAATAATAATCATAATAAACTGGGTAGAGTGCTAGCTGATGTAAAAGAATATGTAAATAATGAGTCCTATGGTTTGTAAAAATAATACGCCATATTTAAAAAAAAGGTGAAGTCCAGATTATTTTAACCATCCTTAGTTTTCCTTTCACGCTGCAACACTGCAAACCTGCTAGAAATGTGACTATTTAAACAGAAGGGCACCCACACTCTTTGGTTTCTCATTTCTGAATTCAGAACAAGGCATTGTGTGGCTGACGCAATTATTTTCATAAATGTTAAACTCTTCTGTGAGATGACGAGTGGAGGAAAGACACTTCGACATTTTGGCATCTGCTGTTTTGGCTTGGGTGAAATAAAGAGTATTAAGTTGGAGATGGAGGGAGATCCTGGCAGGAAGGAGAGGTGCTCTGGTGGAATGAAAAGCTGCAGGCGAAAGATGCACAGAGAGCGAGGGAGAGAGAGAGACTTCAGCCCCTTAGGCCAGAGTCAGAGGAATATCTGGGATGCCAAGAGATCAGCATTTATTTTGCAGCTACATTTATTCCACACATTTTCTTTCTACTCTGTTGGTTTAGTCATTCTCTACCCATTCTTTGATTCCTCCATCACTTTATTCAATTCTTTCCCTTTCCCTTTGTTTTTCCTAGATTCCGTCACTCCTCCTCCTCTTTGATTAAAGACAGATGTGCCCAAGTGTGGAGCCAAAACATAATTCAGACTTAAAAAAAAAAAAAACATACAAAACTGGGCTGACCTACAACCCTGAAGTGTTAAAATAGAGATCACACACAGGACACAACATGTGATTATGTCTGCATTTTTTCCACAAAACTTTTATTTTATTCTTTCCATAAGTTTAGACATTTCAATATATGAGAAAAACAACTGAAAACTCTCTTTGTCGTTTAGCTTTGTCCTCATCATCCTCTCTTCCTTACTTCATCCTTCAACACAGGGATTCATAAAAACAGGAACAGGAATACTCGATCCACTTTAAAACACCCTGACACACGCTTTTGGGATGGCACAGGTTAAACGAGGAGTCTGAGTCATGAATGTGGGCCTATTGCTTTGATGCATTCAAAAACAAGGTGGAGCACATTTAAAATCCGCTGGGAAACTTTTCTGGGTCATAACAGTATAACGGTGTGCAGAGAAATAAAGCATACAAAGCAGAGAAATCCAGTTGACTCAGACACAGAGATCTGTGGGAAGAGAGGGCTTGGCTTCGGGGCTCCAGTGTCAGTTGGCGATATAGGTTAATGTGCCACTGTGGGACAGCAGCTTGCTTTATCCCAGATAGCCTCGGTCATCAACTGAGCTAATTCCACATGGAAAGCTCCAGTCTGGCGTGTCATTTTTCTGGCACAGTAGACATTTGATGACAGCAGTGAGGCACAGTTTCAGCACTTTGCCTCCTAAAAGGTGAATAGTGTTGATAGTGTTGATGATATTTGTCCTAATACCAAATGAGAATTCCACATATCAGCAATCATTAAATGTTATTTTATGCTTTTGATTGAATACATGTTCATGTTCTTGTTCTATGTATTGTTATGCTTGGGGTGAAGCGTATAGCAAAACCTTTGATAGTTCACGTTTTGCTGTAGCTGCAATTGGATAACATAAAAAAGTATCTTAAAGTTCATAATACTATGCTCACCCTGTAACGTCACTATTGTTATTCACGTCTTTTCTAGATACACTACAACCATCTTCAGTTATTTCTTAAAGTAGCAACATTATTATTAATTTTATGTTTGTTTCATCTCTACATTGGTGCATAAATGTAAACATAGATATTTAAAAGTTGTAGACAGTAGACAGACACGAGAGATGTCCTGAGCCAGTCAGGCTTCTTTCTCTTTGAAATAATCCAGACTGCTGATCCTTTCCTTACAACACTCCACAGCGTGTGGCATAACCCGCTAGTGTTGATGAGCAGATCTCCCTTGCAACTATGTTTACAGTGCAAGATTTCACTCTTATACGCAAGCGTGTGGATGTAAAAAGATTTTTACAATGTTCTTTCAACTGATTGTCAATGATTTGCATTAATTTATTGCAGGTTATTCAATTAACTTTGGTCTCAATGTGTCAAATAATAATTAACATTTCAAAACTTCTGCTACTTACTGTATATAATTATCCTTACCAAGTATACTACACAGAGTGTGTTTGGAACGACAGATACAGTAGAGCTTCTGGTCGGGGGAACCATCTGCTACTTTAGACCTATATTTATCAAAAATCAGTCGTGAGTTTGCCAAAATGCTCTATGTAACATAAGCCAGATGATGCTCTTTGAGCCACTCTGTCCATCTGAGCATAGTGTACAATAATCTGTGCAGTCTGAACCAAAGCCTTTGCTGACAGCTGTAATCCAATTACTACAGGCCACCACAGGGATTGAACCAAATATTGGAACCTGTAAATACTGCATTGTTGTATAGTGAAAGAACCAGGCAGATTTAAACACATGACAGTGCTCACGCACATAACTGAATGAAAGTTTAAGTGCCAGTAATAGTATTGGGAAGTCATGTATATGATACCAAATGACATGAAATGCTGCTGAATTTTCTAGGATTTATTCTGCATTGTTGATATAAGAACAATTATTTCACAAATTTAAGCTGTTTACTATTTGCTATTTATACATCTCCACACAGACCCTTAATACGTCTGAGTTTTATCTCATCTCCCCGTGCCTGCTGAGGAGCTAGCAGGAGGACATAAACACAGCTGGGACTAACACACACATACAGTAAAGTGCATTCCTGCAATCACACACACACACACACACACACACACACACAAACAAGTATGAATAATTAAAGAAACAAATACATATTAATGAATCCATGTGTTTGCACAAACACACATGAATACATTAATGTCTGTCATAAACCCACACAATCCCATGCAAACACAAATATACAAGCACAGCGTGAATGTACATCAATAAATAATTACACTCTTCATTAGATGCTGCAGGTCAGCAGTTTGTGAGTGTGCTACAGAAGTTTGTATCCTGGATAACCTGCACTGATTTGTGTGAAGAGAAAAAAAGGAGTTGGCCATTTGACCCAGCTAACCAGCTACGTTGTTTCGGATATTAATTGGAATCTCAGCGCACTCTACTCCCTGTGGGCAGACTGTTTTTGTGAACTTAGAAATGTCATTTGACACAGACAATTACAGTTTAGGGTTTTGAAAATCAATGGACCACTCAGACCATGTCTAATTCTAGCCTTTCCTGGGAGATAAAACCGGCTCATTTTAAAATGTGACACTGTGAGGCCCTTAAACACGAGTTTCTCTGTTGATATTTCTGCTCAGTTTCAATTTGGAAATCTTGTTCAAACTGCTGGTGAGTTTCGGAGAAAAAGGTCACTCCAGATCGTACTCACACAGCTTTAAGCCTGAGCAGCCACCGGCTCCAAAATACTCCAAATCCATAACAAGCAGACACTCTCATGAGATTAAAGCAGCCATTAATCCATATTGTCATGTGCTATAGTTAACAATAAACACCACTGTGCTGTAAACTTAGTTCACAGGCATCACTCTTACTGTATTGGGTTTGAATTCTCCCACTGAGAATTCACCATAATTTAGAAAGATTTCACAGCATGGTGGGCACTAAAAGATTTACCCTGAGGCGGAAAATATCACAAGACAAAAACATATGGGGAAGTGTTAGAGCTAAAGTCATTAAACTGACTTGAGGTATATAACATTTTGCTGTGTCATGCATCAAAATGTCTCAAGAGGCAACAGAGAAAACTGCACCTCATCAAAAAGTGTTTCCCCCAACGGGCTGTATTCTAGGCAGAATTTGACAGCAATTCACCTCTGCGCCGCAAGTATTTATCACCGCACTGCCACTAAAATTCATCTTTACAAGTAACATAGTCTCCCACTGAGTCATAAAAACTTGAGCTCCTTAAAACAAGGAGGAAAATCTGCCTGTAGCCTCAGATAACACCATTTATTTCCTGAGATTTTGATTCACTTGCACCACTAGAAAAACATCAATATGAGAAAATAAGGCACAGCTACTGTTAAAAAAGGAACTTTTTATCAATAGCATCGTCAAACATCAGCCTGTGGGTGGTATGTTTCTTTCCTCAACCTCAGATACTCTACCAGAGGCCTGGGAGTTTGAGGGTTCTGTGCAGTATCTTAGCAGTACCTAGCACTGGAACTTCTCCAGCTCTCATACTCCCTCCTCTCGATGCTGCTGTCACTTGAAACTGTGTCTTTCACCTTGTCTACCACTATGTCCACTTGGCTAGTCAGAACCTTCCTGTTCCTCTGGATGTGGAAAAGGTTCCAGTACACAATACCAGCCACTTGGTTGTGCCTTTCATTTTATTCATTATTCATTTCACCAGGAAGGGTAATCCATAAAAATCATGTGCAAAAGATATTAATAATACCACCGGTGCTGGCATGAGTGAAAGAAAAAAAAGGAAGAAAGAATGAAAGATACCAATGAAAATAGTTTTTCTTCAACCATTAAAAAATGTATCCTGTCTAATTCAGCTTTACAGTATATAAGTAACCTCAATCTGTGCAAGTGTTTTGCAAATCCATAGGGGGCAAGTCATCCTGCAAGTGAGTGACTATACTAATCAGCCACAATAGCAGCACAACCTGAGCTTTGTTAATATTGTGTTGGACAGGGACCAGCATGAGAAAAAAAACATAATGCTGCCAAAACACATCACAGCTTGCAGCGTATGAAAATGCACAGTAAAACAGTCAGAGCACACATGCTGACCCATGTAACCCACAACATTAAAAAAAGTTTAGCCAGTGTTGTAGCTAATCAGTGTACATGTTTTAAGTAGGCTACAAGCATGGGTCAGGTCACAGGTCTTGCATTAACGGGTCAGGGCGGGTGCAGATTTCATTTAGAGATAAATGCAGGTTGGTTGGTTGGTCAGCACCAAGCTTTGCAGGTGCAGGTTTACTAAATAGGATCTGGTGCTTAGTGCCTGCTCCTGTCCTGCTATGGTCAGTGCCTTAGTGCTGTTAGTTAGTCCAGCCTTTTTCATCCATTTCCCACTGTCTCTGTCTGTCAATGGTACATGCAGGACCTCGTTGCTGACTCAAACATTCTCTCAGCAGCTCATTTCTGGGTTGCCATCTTGCTGAAGTACTCCTGGATGCTCTGGGTTTCATGCAGGACAATGGCCTTGACACTGTTCATTTTATTGAGACGTTCATCGTCAACATATGTACCTGCAACTTGGCATTTAAGTTAAACATAACCCAGCTGCAATTACATATCTTACAAAACATGTTTGTGATTTTAACAAAATTTTATAAAAACATTTTAGGAGGAGAAAGAGGTGGTATCATACATGTACATAGACAATCAATGTTTCTAGTGGCTAGGATAAATCCTCGCGGTACATAGTTGTTGGTATTTTTTCTATGTGCAATTTAAGTATTTTCATGCATTAATTGGAAGTTGATGGAAAAAGGAAAAAGCAAACGAAAAGAGGTCACACTTGAATTAACTGAAAGGTGTTTTATGATTTTGGAGGAGTTCCTCTGTATGTGTGCTGGTGTCAAGTGATTCCACGAAAATTGCATTGCATCTGGGTTTGTGATAAGAGGGGATCTGAGTGGGTCCTCTCGCAAATGCTATTTTGGTCCAAAATGAGCACCAAAATTGCACTGCGCCACTTACTGTGCATAAATACAGCCCAAGTGGCGTCTATTCTCCTGCCCATTGCCATGAAAATTGCAAAAGCAGACACAGCCTAAAAAACAGACGAGCTCAGAGGAAAATAGCACAAAAACACCTTCAAACTGGCAATGCTCCTGCAGGAAAATAGAGCCCATAGTGTTTACATGCATCAACTCGTGAGCAGATAGCTTTTCTACATCAAATATTAAGCAAAATATTAATGAACATGATGTAAGTGCAACCATTAGAGCCATGATATTCCCTACCCAGCAGGCCCAAAGTGTGATGCAATGTGGGTGATCCATCCACCGCGGCACAAGCTAACAGTAATGAGACTGAAGATACAACAGAGAGATAGAAAGAAGCAAAGAATGGGCATACACACAACGCACAAACAAACACTACAGTCCCCAACCGCCTGGAAGGAAGAATACAAAATGCCACAGAAATAGACTATAATCTTGGCCAGTAGTGATCAACAATGATAAATATTAATAAACACTATTATGCTCTGAGAAAAATTGAGACAGAGTGAGTGAGAGAGTAAAGGAAAAGAAAGAGAGAGGTAGGAACAGAGAGAGGGAGCAATAACAACAAGAGCCGTCTTGCTCTGTGTTATTGCAGTCAATTTTCCTTCTGATGTCCACCTTGTGTTTTTCCAGACAATGTGGACTCGTGCGCATACATACACACTCTCTCTCTTCTTATTATCAGCCCATTTCCTCTGTTTGTTTTCACCATTGTTGTGTCGCTCTTTGGAGGCCAGGATAAGAGGTGGGCACACACACACACACACACACACACACACATGCAATGAAAGAAGTATACAGAGAGGCAGAGACGCAGAAAAAAGATAAAGTGAGTCCTAAGCACACACATAGGATAGTATCTCTTTCTCTGAATCAGTCTCATTAGTCATGCTGTGGCTGTAGCGTTGCTGCGTTGGCTGGCTTACAGAGCTGTAGAGCTGGACGGCAGCCCACACCCAGCGAAGGTCACCCACTGCTCAGTTTTAACTCTCAAGAGACCAGAACTGGCGTTTCACTGGTAACGAGTGGACATTAAGATGCACAGGAGGAGACCTGCTGTTCCGCACACACCCATCGTGACATGGACACGTGGGAGAAAATGTTCACCGCAGAGTGAAAAGTTGTAGCAGTGTTCTCATACTTTTTTTTTCAGTTTAGATCATACCACTATAAGTCATGCATTCGCTGTGCAATCTGCTATGCCTCAAACTGACACTGTATATTGTGATACAAAACAAAGAATATCAACTACTCTATATATCCATCAAAACAGGAAACTGGCCTACAGCAGACTGGCATGATAATGTGGATAATGAGTTTAGAGAACAGCGCAGAGAGATATTTACTGTCATTTTTATTACTTAATTATAGGAAGTGAGCAGAAAGAGCATATACTGGCATTGAAAAGGGAAACCTGATTTCATGTTGAAGTTGGCTCATTGCGTTTTGGCGAATCTGCACCATGGCCAATGATGCATTGGCCTCTGCTTGCACTGCAACCTCAGATATAATAAAGAAAATGTCTAAATTGGATAATTGTGAGGAAAGATCATAGACTGCTATCAGTGGAAATATTAAGCCACACAGATTCCAACAGCATTTGTGTAGTCCTAAGTTATGAGTCTCAGAAGAAGTGGAATGTTGAGAAATGCATCAATCGGTATAAAGTAACTTTCAACGTGGGTGTTAAGGCCTCACAGATTATAAGTAAAGGAATATTTTCTTCTTTTCAGGCAGAGCCTTGTCCTCCTTTTTTCCATCCCTCATCCATGCCATAAAGTTTTGTAAGTGATATTAAAAACTAAAACCTTCTTAAATATTATTTGTATTTAAAGGGGGGTGACAACCGCTAGTGTAAATGGCATTACAGAGACCCACAAAGCCTGAAACATATAAGCTGCCTTTTTACATATGCAATTTGTGGACTATGCTACCTGAGTCATAACAGTCTCAGGTGGCACTAGATTTGGATGCATTTCAAGATGATTTTAGACAGAATTTACATAAATGGTAGCAGCTATAATCCTCATACAAACAACCAGTGATAATCCACTGCCAATGTGAGAGTTGTATCATGTTTGTCACTTGTTATGATGGACAAGAACAAAAAAATAATATATATAGGCGCATCACAAACCAGTTTGTAGGAAATGATTTTCTTAACTGTACACTATGATGACATTTGATGTCTTCCAGGTAGAGAGGAGTGTCTGAGTGTTGACTGACTGACCCGACCTTGTCTCCTGAAATGAGCCATTGTGAAAGTTTCCACATGACGCTAGCGCAGAGGCAATGAGCTGTCACTGCTCTCGTCAGGAAACACTGAACATGCTTGTTCGAGGAGATGATAAATTCATCACAGTGACATCCCAGAGTGAGTTCTGCTGACATGACCTTGATTGATCGCGAGCACGACGACAGATGGTCATAAAGGACAATCATGTAACTATATGTTGATTAGCATATTCATATGCTATATACAATACACTGTCAACTACAAGGCCACATGGTGTGCGCACAGTCCGATGGGCTTGTGACAGAGAGGTAATGTTGTTATTGGCTTGCGTGAGCTGTGACAAATAAATTAGAAACTACAGTAAAAAAATGCTAAATGCGCTTCTGGTTATCAGCAAAAAGCAAAAACACTGTTTTCCATCTGAACACAGACAGTGTCAAGAGAACGTGACTACGTTTGACAGCACCAGCAAAACATGAACCTAGGTCAAAAGTTATTGAAACATATGGGTGGCCACCAAAATATTGGAACATGATACACAAGTAATGAGAGTGATCACACTTTAAAAGGTTCAATCTACAACTGCCATACAAATAGCCTGTTAGTTCATTAGGTGTGCTGACCATGCATCTTTCTTAGAGCAATAATCCCAGCAATTCTGTCCACTGCAGCTCCATCCTCTATATTTATTTTCCTTGTTTGTTTCAATCTTTTACTATGCCTCCTCCTGCCTTTTTTACTTCTTTCAAATTTTCTCTTTTCCTTGCTGTATTCTTGTATCCCATCTTCCTGCCCCACCTGTCTGACTGCACAGTCCTCCTTTCTATTCTATCTTAAACCCTCTTTCCACATCCTCCCACAATCCTTCTCCGCCCCTCTCATAAAATCCCTGACTTGCATGTTTATTCTCCATCACCCTACTCGCATTTTTTATTGCATTGTCTGTTCCCTCCACATTGTATTTTCAGATCACATCCACACACTGGCTTTACACACTAAATCACTCTACATGTTATCACTCAGTACAAAGTCAAGGGGAACACAGAAGAGATTGTAAATGTGCAAAGGCTTGAGTGAGAAGGACAAGAGGGAAGAAGCTAAAGAGGAGCAAAGGCTGTTAAAATGAGGAAGGTTAAAGGTTAAAGATTGAAGACAAAGAGGTCAGGAGATGACTTGGAGGAGCGAAACAGAGAAGCAGGAGGAGCAGAAGGAGAGTGAAAGAAGGGTTAATAAAATAAAATAATCTTTATGCGAATAGTTGGAAAAGTCCTGAAAGAAAAATAGGAGAGGGGATCGCAGAGAGATATGGAGACAGAGAGATGGAGAATGGTCCAGAGACCTATGGCAGGTTGTTATGGAGCACCAACTGAATAACAGAAGGTGAGGCCAGGTGAATTATTCATGACTGTACAGGGCTCTGTCTGTGTGTGTGTGTGTTTCACATGGGAGATGGGAGTAGGTTAAAGACACACACACACACACACACACACACACACACACACACACTTGTTTCTCAGACACCCTCAGGCCAGCTCATCCATAAGGGAGGAAACAGACAAGCCTTCCACAACCTGTGGACAAAATTATCTCTAATGCTGTCTACAACATTAAATTGAATTCACTTCATTGGATATTATATGTAAACAATGACTACTGCTGGTCTATTTTCTTTAATCAAGCATGAGCACGACTCCTAAGCCTAGATTAAATACAGGCAACTTCCTTTTGCAGGTGGGCTCTTGAAATTAACCACGTAACAATATTCTTCTTTATATTTACTGTGTATAGTCTATGAACAAATATAGCTTCTCTTGGTGAATGTGCTCCACTCTGCCTACTGATTTACTTATTTCTATAACGCTGGATTGAAAAAAAAAACTGAAACAGCATTTATTTTATGTGGCAGTAATCATGCCATCCCACCTACGCTGTGGTCGCTTTGGCCCAAACCAAAATGGAAAACTGACTTTTTTGTATTTGTATTTGCATTTTTCCTCAAATAGATGCACAAGGTGCTTTTAATGATTGTGAATGAAGTTAAAAGAGTAATCTGCGTTTTCAACTGTAAACAAACTCATGCACACAAAACACATGCAACCACAAAACAAAAGTCACTACAACAATCACAATAGCTAAAAAAAAAAAATCTAAATCAAGATTTAAATTTTATTACATCTGGGAACGAATGTTTCAAAACACTTACTGAGTTGATGCAGGCCAGCTCCTTGTTGAGAAGCCAGGGCAGGGAGAGTTTTCCCTCTCCTCTGTAGCACGACTGAATCCTCTCTTTAATCTTCTCCTTTACGCGCCTCATTGTGAACAGACACAAAGCCGACTCCTTGGGCGGCTTCGCCCTGTTCTTCTGACCCTGGGCGAATACGGTAAACAGAACCTCCTCATGCTCTTGAATGCCAAGTGTACGTGCCAAACGGGTCCCTGGCCGTGCTAAGTAAGCATCCTGAATCAATCGGTATTCCACTCCATCCTTGGTGCAGCCAATGGGGAACTCAACATAGGAGTAGAATTTTGGATCATCAACACATAGTCGAACAATTTTAGAGGTGAAGAACTGTTCACTGCTTGCATCTGGTGAGGTGAGCTGGGTGTCAAGCTGTAAGGTGAGATAATAGACAAACTGCTCACTGTTGAAGCCATAGATGTAGTAGATGTCAAATGCTGGAAACTTGGAGAGAGTGTCTGAGGGAATCTTGAGCTGCGAGGAGACAAACTCATCCTGGTAGACAAAGCTAAACATGTCTGCATTTTCTTCATTAGACATCAACTTACGGCTGGACAGTGTTGGGAAGTACTCAGATTTCCCATCAATGGGAGTGCCAACAAAAAGTTTACCGCCTTCACCGAAAATGTCTGGAGAGATCACGACACCCGACATGGTGCCGGCTTCAGCAACACTGGATAGATAATGTTCTTTACGATGGTGGGGCTCTCCAAGCTTGAACAAATCATCCAGACGCAGAAACTGACATATGCCTTGGGAAGTACTCCCACAAGCAATTAAGCGGTTGTGGGCAGCATCAAGTAGCAGGAGCTTATTGACATTAGAGGTCTGCACCAGGTCATGGGGGCAGGATTGGACCCCGGGTGGAGGGTAACAACGAGGGTTGTCTGTTACAGGGCCAGTTACATGGCTTCGCAGCTTGGTAAGATTGCTGGACAGTTTGTAGATCCAGTTGACAGCACCCAGATAGACCTCACCAGTTTTGTTGTGGACCAACAAATGTGTGAGGCCTCCTTCAGGTGGGGAAAAGGAGAGTAGGGTGGAATAGGACGAAGGAGTGGAGATGGAGGGAATGGAGAGACACAGGAGCATAAAGAGGATGGGGAGGATGAGAAGGGGCGGGTTGAGGTGGGAGGACATGGTGCTGAGGGGAGGGGAGGTGTGAACGTGTGAGTGTTGGTGTGTACTTTTGAGTGTGTAATCCTCTGCAGGGTCAGTCAGTGCTTTATAACACTGGAGGGTACGACGATGCAAAGAAGAGTTTCCAAACAGTCAACTTCCTCTTCCGTTTTTCCTCCTTTCTCTGCGTTTTGTTATAACCTCATCCCCTGATCCTCAGCCTTGTCTGCCACCAGCCCTGAGAAAGAGAAACAGAGCAGAGCCTTAGCAAACACAGATGTCGACATATTTGTGGATTTTCAAAGATCTGACAAAAAGGACTCATTCGTTTGTATGAAAACTAGAAGTCATTTAATCTTCACCCACGGATTCAGACCGAATGCTGAAGTTCAAAGAAACGAGGGCACTGTTGGCTTTGTTTTATTGACTTCTTGACTCTTGGCTCACACCACTCTGTAGAGTGCATCTTTTTAAAGAAGACAGGGCCAAGCATTGCTCCTGTGTGTATTGATTGTCTGGAGGTATTAAAGGATACAGTACAATAGACAAAACGCACATAAACACACAGAAATACACTCAAAAACACCTCCTGCGACACAGATCGTCTGCAAGTAGGGAAGCATGTAGATCTACTTCAGAACTGTTTGTGTCTACAACATGCAAACACACACATGAAAATATGAGACTGACAGCATGACATGGTCACCGACTATTTATATTGTCATATTTCACCAGGAGGAGGTTGGGGAGGATGGTGGCACAAGAAAACACAACTTTCACAAATGAGAGTTCGGTACAAGACCATTTTGTATTGATTTTGTCATTACCAGTCACATGATGTCCATTAATGGTTCTAATGTCATGTTAGTCACATGAAGAACGTCATGTGAAGTTACGGAAGAAGTGGATTTTAAGGCCTAGAAGCGATATTTTTACTACACCTAACCATGTTTTTTAGTACCTAAACTTAACCCTGCAATAAAATCACTTTCTTTGCACATTTGTTTTCCAGCATTTCTGACGTCAAAAGCTGCACAATTTCACCAAATACCTGCTCTGTACGCAAGGACGCTCTTACAGGAAACGGTCACTCTGGTCGTATGAGAAATCTACAGGGGCGTTAAAGTTGGAGGACTTGTTGGAAAATAAATATAGGGTGAGCCACTGATATGCAGCATGATGACATGGCAGTAAACATCCTTAAATGAAAAGGCATGTTGCAGAGACATTCCTATAGTATATTTACTACAGAGTGACAGAGCAGATAAATAAAGGCAGTCTGCTTGAAACACCCTGAGAAGAAACAGAGAGGGAGAGAACTGGTTTCAACAGATAAAATAGTAGAGAGTGTGAAAGTGAGAGAGAAATGAAAGCTATTTGGCTTCATACCAGTTCAATATAAAAGGCAGTAGAGATAGTGGGAAAGATTACACCGTAAGTGAGAAAAAGTGAGGAAAAAAGAAAACCCATTTATTTCCCATTCCATAAATTCATATTCATCCATCCATTTTCGATATCCAGGTTCATGGTAGCAGGGGGATGGAGACGATCCCAGGATGTAGTGCCAGGCAGGTAAAGTCTTAAAAGTGCAAAAGCAGGATGGCTGCTCTATACAGCATATGCTCAATCACCAACACAATTGCTCGATCAAACATGATGGATGTTAAGTGAAGTTAATGCTCAAAATCAGAGTAGAGCTATATATCTTTGTGAAACTAAATTAAAAACTTTGCTGAAAACTCCTCAACCATCCTCTAGTCAGTAGAAGCATTTCCTCTACCCCCAGAAACACACTAAGCCACATCAAATTAAATAATAAAAGCTCCTAAGTCCATCATCCTTAATTTCCTGGAAAGCAGTGAAACTGAAAATAACATTTGGTTAACTTTACAAAAATATTTGTGGTGTTTGGCCAGTTGCACAACACTGACAAAAGGAAAAATGGAGCAGCTTTTTTTTTTTTTGCTTGTGGATTTTTGCCATCAGTATGAAAAAACAACAGTCAAAAGCCATTTTGTTGATCCACCTCTACTGGCTGACAAGTATAGAAGCAACAAGTTTAGAACTGCTTTTAGACGAACATCCTGGCACCGTTGGTCTGTACCAGTGGTCAACTAAGGCACTGCAAAAAATAATCCCACGATGCCTTCACTGTACTTATACACTACATCAAACTTACATCTTTGAACTGTTTTGGAGTAGCCGCACTCATTTCATTAGTTCCTTGCTTTGCCTAAATACAGGCCACAAGGCAAAGGCTTGTTTCATAATTGAGTTTGGCCAGCAAAGTGTTCTCGTCTCTAATTTCTACTGCTGTTTCTCACTCCTCTGTTTCATTGCATTCCTCCTGCTCTCGCTCTCTGATGCTTAACTTCTTGTCAATAGTGTCTTTCATGGCCAATCCAGCCATAATTACAGATGACCATGCTGTTGCCTGTCCCATCAGGACAATACAGCCACTGTTAGCGCCTCAAACACATACACACAGACGTAATATGAACATACACACACAGCGGTCAAAAGAATTTTACACACTCTCACAGATCCCACTGACTTCACCATGTCTCAGCACACTCACAGACATAACTGACCAACACACACTCATGCACCACCCCTGCACTTGCACAACATGTAAACACGAGCATGCACACATAAGGAAGTTAGACTGAATAGACAAGGGTGAAAGAAACTGAGCTACTTACTACACTTAATGACATACTAAGAAGGGCTATTTCTGCAGCATTTTCATATCACCTTGTCTGATGTATTTTTTAAATGCTATAAATAAGTGAAAGCCAAGCAGTGCAGCGGACTCAGCGGCAAGTACCTTTAGTAGCCAGCAAAGCTGAGTGCTGGCTCGAGATGTTTAACTAAAGTGGGACAAAGAGTTGATAGAAAAGAGAATTATCTGTGAAAAGCATGCTATTGATTTAAAAAGTGTTCTTTCTTTCTTATTTTTGAATAAGACCAAACACAGGGAAGGACTGAGGTTACAGAATGTATGGAGAAACTGGTTAGAAGTCACTGGAAAGAAAAGACTGCAAAATTGCAGACTGAACATTCTCCTGGGCTCAAAAATCTCTTCCTGCTGGGGTGCACAAATCCAAACAGTCTCATAATTCATGGTATGAGTGCATGGTTGTTAAAGTGTGAGTGTGTTCCATCCGAATTTGCCAAGTACACATTTTACTTTTTATTATGTATTATCCCATAGATACTTTATGTGGGAAGTTGTGTATAGTTTTCCATCTACAGTATCTGTGGTTAAAAAAGCAGTTATAGATTATGTGTGACTAGACATAATCTATAACTCATGGATACTTCAAAATGTCTAAAGTCATCATTATTCAGAAAAGTGTGAAAAAAGTATAGTAGTACACAAAGTTGTTTCAGTCTTTCATATCATTAATTTGCCTCGAGCTGATTAGCAACTTATCTAATCCCGAAAAACCTTGGATTATTTTACTCCATTTCTTTGAGTGAGTGCATTTGTGCGTGCATGTTTGCATGCACCTGTGTGTGTGTGTGTGTGTGTGTGTGTGTGTGTGTCTCTGTCAGGGCCATCCTGAAGCCCACCTGCCACAGCAGATGAAGCTGTAGAGACATTCAGGTCTGTCCCAGGCTGATTTATTACTGTTGGCACATCGATTGCACACACAGCCACAGACCTTGGCCAAACACTTAGGCAAATTTATACACACCACTTCTTTAGCATGGAGCTCACATCCATGCCTGCTGCCTCCATGTGAGTTTGTGTGTTTGTCTATGTGCATGTGTGTGGGCATCCTGCATCTATTCAGTCTTATTTACTACTCAAACACACACAGCCACATGTCCAAACAAATCAGCCTATACATAAACTTTATGCACACAGAGTATATATAATGACAGTCTAACTGTATAAACATTTACATTTATAAACTTCCCATTTTAGCTACACTTTTTTCCCCAGAGATCAACGGAAACAGAAAATGGTTGAACATAAGTTGGAATTTCAAATCTTTGCTACTTTTACCTGCATTCGCGACTGTGCTTTTTAAAGCACATGAACCTACAGCACAGTACATGTTTGTGATTTATTGTACATAATTCTTTGGTATATTTGCTTTGCAATGCATAATGCATACGAGATGCCACTGAAGTTTCACAGCTCATGTTAAAAAGCTATTTTACAAGTAAAAGCCATCTGAACTTTAACCCCCTTTGAAAGCTTGGGTTTTTGAGTTACAACTGATCAATGCACTCAAACAGAAATCATCTCAAGGTCTCATAGAGAGCACACTTAAAAATGCATGTGTATTAGTTTGTATAGTGTTTGCAGCGTTGAGCTGGGTCTCAGGACTAAGTCTGTATCTAACATTTCAGCATGAATTTCAGTTCACACTGAAATTCATAATGAATGATAGTTTGGGTTTAGAACTGACGGATAGATTAGACACTTTCAAAGACATCATCTTAATTTTAAAATATGTATATGGACATTTTCACCATTTTAAAATAATTGTTAGTTGCAGCATCACCTCAACAAAACTGCAGGAAAGTGTGTGAAAATCTGAAAAACCAAAAAGAGAGCATTTGTTGGCATCTCATTAGTTGTGCTTTTGAAGGTCATCAACCAAAAAGGTCGTAGTTTAACCTGATTGAACTTTGAGCACAGGGCTATAAAATCTAAGTGGCATGTGATGCCTGAGGTAGTGCTGCTGCAGTGTATCAGCTCCTCTCTCTGATTTTGCCCGTGTCTGTGATTAGAGAACATCAGGTATGTGGATCAACAAATTCTGCTGCTTCAAATACCTGGTATAGGTGCTCTCTACCATCTGTCTCTACATCAATATTGGGAGTACTAATACCACTAATACTAATTACACACTTACAAAGATTTCTAGTCATACCACAGTATGTTCAGATAGTAGAGCAAAGTGATTGTTTTGATTTGATTGTTCTAATTGGATGTCTCCAAATGTATATAAATCCAATTCTATATTTTTGCTATGGGCTTAGTTGGCGCCAATACGCAACAGCAGCTCTCTCTCTGTCTCTTGTATATTAGCTAGCCAGATGCAAATACAGTACTATTCATCTCTGAAATTACATTAAATGTTTGTGCACATGGAAAGAGGAAGATGCTGCATACTGAAACTTCATCTGATTTGTTCAAATGCAGCAAAATAGACACTTTAAACCTTATATATAGAATTTGATCTTTTTTACTACAGGCCATTTGCATCAAACAGTAGTTAAAGTCACAGTACTGGTTCAGATGGGGACAGTGAAGGAGACACAAGAATGGGGGCAGCAGCCAGACACACTTGAACATCAGGAGATTTCTATTTGGAATCTGTTTTCCAAAAGGCGTAATATTGACAAGTGCTAATACTGCAGACGGTAGTCGACTCACATCCTCCTCTTGTGGCTTTAAACAGACAGAAATAAGAGAAGAATAGGGGGAAGGGCGGGATAATTTGATTCAACAGATAAACAGTTACACTTAATGCAAAAATAATCTATCATTGTTTTCTACATCTTCCCCAAAAACAAAAAATCTACAATTTACAACATTTAAAATCTATATTAAACTGAAGGATTGTGAAAATAGTATATACAGTAGTGAAAATCTAAGATAACATTATACAGTAATTCCTGTTTACACTGACCTAAATTGTTGCAGGTTTATCAAGTGGGATCTGCCTGTAGACAGAGATAACAAACTACTAACTGAAGTGATACATGCTTCCTGGGTTTGCTCCAACCTTTACCATCTTTGTCTTAAGGTCTATTCGCCTTGAATAAAATCAACGACTTCTGAACGCCGGCTGAAAAAAAATAAGACATTGTGGGTTGAATTGTGTGATCGTGTGTGTGCATGGGCTGCAGTACTGTACCATGGAGCGAGGACACAGTGGTTCATTTGCAGTCACATTCCCTGACTGACACACTGACCTAAGTGGCAGCTACACACACACACACACACACACACACACACACACACACACACACACACACACACACACACACACACACACTTACCTGCTCTCAGCTGCACCCTCTCCCATCTGCAGTCACTCACCTTGACTGCTCTGCTTCTTCTCTCACCAGCACA
>OMLM01020076.1:61170-74740 GCA_900302695.1 Helostoma temminkii | reverse complement strand
GAGTACAGAAAGGCCTGGCTGGGAGAGAGAGAGAGAGAGAGAGAGGGGACAGACAGGGAGACCGAAGGGATTGTGTCTCTGTGGATCTGCTCCAAGGCAGCAATCCAATACTATAAACATGCTGTCTACTCTTAACCTGGGACACATGGCCCCCAGAGGAAGCTAAGAGAAGATTTTCATAGGACTTCACAAGGTCCAAATGAAAGTCATACTAGGTCATAAACCAATGAAGTAAACACAAATGTTTCCACCTTAGTAGCTAAGATTTCAGCCCCCTCCCTCATCTCCTGTTATCTATCTACTGGCTCTTCCTAATAAAGAAATAAAATGCCCCAAAATAATAAAAACAATAAAAAGAAATAATTTTTAGCAATCAGACTGTTGTATTATCTGTATTATCAAACCTCCTTCAATAAGCAGTTTACCAGTTTGTGAGTCTCAGTTCACATCGTACCATTGCTGTTTGAACAGGAAATACATCACATTAAGCAAGCGATGATATTATCCCATGGGACGTTGAGTGAAAATATGTGGCCACTGACCTCTGTGTAGCCTCAGTGACTGCTGGCATCACATCTTTCTAAGCTACTTTTTTCAGTTTAACTCCTTGTCAACTGAACAGCTTCATCACTTCATCTTAATATCCTATGTTTATAAATTGACAGCTTTTTCATTCATTTGAGTTGTATATTTGGGAAAATTACCAACACCACTAAAAACAAAGCTGCAGCAAGACTGTCACTACAATGGCAGAGTATCAAGAAAAATTTTAAAACATTCTCGAAAGACGTTTGACATCTCCAAACAATCCAACTGTCAAAATAGTCATTTTTGCTTTTATACAAGACTCAACATGACTGCAGTCTGGGTCAGTATCCCAATATTACTGGTCTTAAATTAATAGAAAAAACACATTTACATTTTTATATTGGAACAAAATTGTTGTGCAAGTAAGGTGTGAATTACACCAAGCGGGTTTTCAAGTTTCACTCTCTAGCAGCTCAGCCTTTGACAAATGCTTGTGTAACTAAACCCACCAACCTAAAACACAAGGATTAGTTTTACTTGCCAGGACTTTCTGGCTCAGATTGAGGGGCCATATTCCATTTTTGTGAGTATATCTGTTGCTGGTGCCAGTGTTACAGAAGTGATAGCTTCCATCAAAAGCCTTGCATCCCAAATTTGAAGTCTTTTGGAACATTTTCAGTCAACTTGTGATACACTTTTTACTTCCTGGAACCTGGCATTGGCTAAGTATCTTCTCACAGCCTCGACTTGTTTATTTGTTTTTGCCTGGCTCCTTGAGCTTTTTGAACATTTCCCTCACAGAGTACTGGGAAGATATTAACACGTTCAGTAGCGCCGTTTTGTTTTTTTCCTTCTTTTAAGATGAATGGCTCCACTTCCACCTAAATAGTTCTGTCAGGTGGCCAGGCCTGTTTTATAGCTTCAAGAAAGAAGAAGCGTAAGAAAATGCATAAATAATAGAAAGAAGGGATCTTGATTCTCCCAGCATCACAGTGTCAAAATTTACAGTACGAGACATCTGAAATTAAGTTAATCACATTAAGTTAAGATAAGAAAGGCATGGACAAGGCCAGTGGGTGAAAAATGGGCACTGAAGGAGGAAACAGCAAATTCATAAGCAAAAGGAATAAAAAAAACTACTGGTTAGCAAGTGACATTTAACTCACTAAGGTGTAACACATGAAAACCAGAAACATCTGTCCTAAATAATCTCTTCGAAAAAAGCACAAGACTGTGAAAACAGAGAAACACAAGAGTTGGTTATGTGATGCATACTAATACAGTCTACGTGACTGTGCATTTTTTGTGCAAGAAAAAGGGAAGGAAAGCTGCAAAGATTGTGAAAACAAGTTCCATTTGCAGTGATAAAAATCTGTTAATCTGGCTGTGCTGGCCCCACTCTGTATATCAGTCCCATTCATTTCCCTAAAGGACCTCTAGAGTGGGGTAACACTCAGCTCTACGACTCACTCACACTCACAGGGAGAACCAGATGTTTGGACAGAGTTGATACACTCGTTGCATTCGAGTAGCAATCCCCTTCACCGTGTCACCGTAGCTGACATACTCTTTCGCCAGCAGGAACAGGTTTCACGTAAACAAGACATCAGCAGCCACAAATGTAAAGACATAATCAACACACACATGTCAGCCAGCCAGCTGCTTGAAAGCACACTGTTGATTTCTGATTGCACTTTAGGCTGAAATGTGACTTAAACTCATTTCAGTGATGGAAAAACATACACAAGAGCATTGTTTTGACAGAAGACCTCACTGAATTAACAAATCATGTGCACATGTGAAAGCATACATGTGAAGAGGTCAACCAGGGCCAGTGGCTTTAAGGAAAACAAGTGTCTTTAGTTGTGTGTGTGTGTGTACACACGAGTGGAGGGGTAGAAAACCCTTGCTTGCAAAATGTGGAAAAATGTGCTGTGACTCCAAGCGTGAAGCAAAGTGCCAGAAACACTGAACCAGGACAAACACATAAAAATCCATGGCTCCATTAGGCATGTTCAGGCTTAGCCTGGCATGGTTTGGTTCAGTTCATGTTGGCAGCACGGAAGGGATTTCCGAACAACAGCTGTACATAATGCTAATCCACTTTTTAAGTCTTCAACAAAGACAGATATGTAGATGTATAAGGGGTGACATCACTGATTAAACCACATCTGATTTGTAATAAAGCTGCCATTGTCTGTATCCTAATCTATTTGAGGAAGCAGTGTGTGTGCGACAGCTCCAGTTTCTGGTGGGTCCCGTTCTTTCATGCAATCATGTCTCCTGCTGTACAGCAATGACAATGTACATTATGCATAACACTGTCAATGAGTCATTATTATCACCCAAGCATCTTATTCAAACAATTATTACACTGCAACACATCGAAGCCTTGATTTTGGTTCATGTGCTCTCACACAGCTGTGACAGCTTACAGTGTAACAGTATGAAGAGTGGATCTAATCAGAGAGGAAAGAATGCGACCTCTCACCCCTACCCATGACCCTCTGCAGCCGCTGTAGCTGCCTTATCTGATTGGTCTGTCTGGCACGGTAATCATTTCCAGAACACAAACAGGGCCGCCAAGAAAATGGAGGGACAGGGAGAGAAGAGAACAATATTGGGCCATCTGAAGTAGTGCATGATTAAATTCTCTTGGTTGAATGGGAATCTATTAATATTAAGCTGTTTTTGTTATTTTTGCCCAACGTTGTCTTGTTACAGCTTCTGAATTGTAAGTATTAGCTGCTTTGTGGCATGTATTCGATAGTGAAATGTATGTCTCTGGACAAGACAACTTGTTCATGCACAAAACAAAAAACGTACTTTGTATAAACCAGATAATATGTTTAAGCAATTTAAATTTGTACGCTTTCAGATTCTGAATTAAAGTCAGAATCTTTCTCTAAACAAACAAAGGTTTTGTTTACGTTAAGAGTTTCTTACAAAAAAATGATAATATAGTATAATTGTGCTTATTCTTGAGGCCTAACAAACATACTGAGTGTATTTTCTTACTCATGGAGCAAAACTGCCTCGAGAACTTACCTAATGTAAATTGTTTGCTAGCTTCTCTTATAATCCTTTCATCGGTGCTTCTTCGCTTGTCAGTGGAATAGTGTGAAACTGGTTGGCAGGAGATTTCATTTAAAACCATGTAGTGTTTTGGTCCTAAATACTGAAGAAATTTTGATATTGTACCTCTGACTGGCCTTTTCTTCATATCTGTGGCATCTGAGGCCTGAGCCATCTGTCATACCAACCTGATGGTTAAAATAAATATGATTCTTAACAACAAACAATGGATGCCCATAAGATATACATATAGCTAAATCATCCAGATCATTTAACTAAAATATACATTTAAAATTTGTTTAAACAATTTCAAAAATACACTCATGTCATAAATCTATCCCTTTTCCTTCCTGAGCAAAATAAACCCGTGCCCGTTCTAACTGAAGCAAAGGCTACCATTGCATTCATTTGATTATAGTAATCATAAGGACATACCACCATTAATTTGACAATGGTAAACTGGTGTTTATAAAGGCAACTTTTAGCCAGAGCCAAGAAAAAAGTCTAGGACACACAGAGATATAAAATATGGCCTTCTGTCACAACTGTTTGGGAAGGAAGAAAATAATTTCTTCATCTGGAATAACAATCTTTGTATTCCAATCAATATTAACAGAGGTGAACCTGTTCCAAGAAAACAGACAGCCAAGCCTTTAATTTATGACAGCAGGGAATTTATTTAGCCTGTTTTCTCATATAGCATTAAACTCCACTGTCACAACACCAGTGCTGTGATGAACTGAGGCTCTGCCATGTATCCCTGCAGTATGTTACAACCCTAACAGCCACTAAGTCACTCTTAAACAGCACCATGAGCAGCAATTCCTCACTCTTTCTGTCTCACCAGCTCTCCAGCATGCACACAAACACACTCTCTTTTCCTCCACTATCCTTCTACTCAGTATTTCTCTCCAGTATTTTTTTTTCCAGTTCTGAGCATCAGCATGCAGAGAAAAACCCATCAGTAATCCCCTGCTGCTCAGCTCTGGAACTGCCTGGCTGCCCCATGGTAGTTATAGGTCACTCAAACACATTCTCTCTCTCTCTCTCTCACAGACACACACACACACACGCACACACTTCTCCAGGAACACACACACACACACGCAGGAAGGCACAGGAATACACAGCCACAAGCATGACAATGTGGTTCGTGTAGGTCATGGCAGTTTTACATCTTTGTCTCTCACATGCATACACACACACACACACAAACACACACGTACACAGCAGCAGCCTAAGTGTGTGACTGAGAAATGCCAGTCTTTATCACACCCTGCAGTTTAACCCCTTCTAATCCCTTCAGAGTGCCAGAGCTTTATGGTCAATTCACACTCTTTCATGCTTTTTTTCCTCTGCCTCTCTGTGTAGTCTCAAGAGTAATCCCCAGAGCAGCTGTGGCAAAACATCAGACTTGTCGAATAGAATGATGATACATAGCGAAAGTGACATGGATATAACGGAGGACACCATACTGGGTGGCAACACTAATATAATATGACATCTGAATGGACAGTAAAGTGATTGATTTCAGGTATAAATCATACTGCAGTGTTTATTTCTTTTAGGATTACGGTTGAGATACTTGTTTTGCTTTTGATACTTTGTTATGCCAAAGGAAACATAATCCAGACTAATTGTAGTAATTGCTTTTTACTTTATTTTTTAGTATTTTTAAATTAGTAATATTAGGGATGTAACAATTCTCCAAGATCAATTAAATCCAAATTTTTTGTCATATGGTTCTGTTTCTAAATCAGTTTGCAATCAGTTTCTGTTTTGTTTGTTTTAGTGGGTTGAGGCCTTTGGAAACATATATTCTGTATCGTACCTGAATACCTCACAACCAGAGCACATGATCAGAGCGGAACGATGAGAATTTTCACTCCTCACTCACAGACCTGTTCACCCACTCCACACCCCAGCTCCAAGACGCACCAGGCCACTCCACTCATTTTCGTTCTGCACACACCTCAAATTGCATCCCGCTCCACTCAAATCACACCCATATACTCCAAAAAAATGGGGGAAAAAAAAACCTTCACACAGCCTAAACCAGTTGCAATGGCAGATTTTTGACTGAAAAGTGAATTTTGAGTCAGACATGGACATGCTTCAGACCGGTGAGGGGTACCAAAGCAAAACTGGAGTGGGACAGAGGATGACGCCCCCTCCATTTAAAAACAAAACACAAAACATTGTGTTCTGTCCAAAATGCTGCGCTCACACATTCTACTCACAACACATGAGAACCTACATTTCGTACTGTCCCCAAATGCAGCGCACCAGAAGGAGGACCAGGGGTGTATTGTGACATTTAATATAGTTTTGTTTCAACAATAACTGTAGCTAATGATGGTTCTTTTGATTAATCAACTAATGACACTGCTACCTAAAAATTGCAGTACACTTTATAGTTTTTTCTAAATATCCAAAATATTATAATCATCATCTTCCTCTTGGTTTGTTCTACTAATAGTTCAAACCTCCAAAACATTTGGTTTATCCAAAAAAATAAAGAGAAAATCCTCACTTTTGAGGTGGGACAAGTGACACTAATTTACAATAAAAATATACAGTTGACAGTTGATTTTCTAAAATAGAAAGTAACTAATAGTTTCAGATTTGACTAAAACCTTTTGAGCAGTACAAGATATTTTCTATACACACATACAGTATCAAACACACGCTGGTGTAAATATGCATCAACTGCATTTCAAATACAGCAAAATACTTTTGGAGTTGACTTCTTTAAGAAGTACACAACTGCTGTAGATCAGCACACAGTGAGAAAATGAAATGTTGTGTTCAACAGCCACATAAAGTGTTCAGTTTCCTTGGTTTCATAAAAGCAGGAAGAAAGAAAATGTGAAACAGTATGTGGAGAGGCCAAGCATGAAGCTCTCACACATAAATGCTCAAAAACAAACCCCACAGCTACACAAAGACACGCTGACTCAAACACACATTTCACACAAGCAATCTGGCAAAACCACATACATAAACACTCAAACAGTCCCAGCGCATATGCACAGGCAGACACCGCAATGAACACACATGTGCACCCACATACACATGTATGTATGTGGTGAATGGCTCCATTTCTCTCATTAGGGGGAAAGGAGCTGCCTGCAGCAAAGCCTCCTCTAGTCAAGTCTGCTGAGATCTCTAAAACCAACAGCACTAGTCAGATAGAGAGAGAAGGGGGAGGAAAAAAACAGTCATGCACTGCAAAATCAGATGAAGAGTCTGAATGGTAGAGAATGCTAAAGAGTAAAAAAAAAGAAAGGTAAGAACACAGTACTGAGCATCTTCAGGAGTATGTCACAACTTTTCTATCTCAACTTGTACAACTGTGACTGTTGATCTTTGAGTTTAATGTAAGGCCAAGTCCCAGGAAATAGAAACTCAAGAATTGAATTAAAAAGATGTCAAAAATCTCTTAAAAAGTCAAATCCCACACGCACAAAAGTGTTGCATGGGTTTAAAGTCAGAACAGAAACGAATATTTGCAGATAGTTTATTTCTACCTGCATCTTGATGCAGCTATAGGATTCTTCTGCATCTGCCCAAATTGATTGAGAGTGTGTGGTTTAACATATTGCAGGGATTAAAAAAAAAATTAGTTTAAATAGCAACATATAGTAGTTAAAATGTGTCACATCAGTTAGAATCAGGTGGTCTACTAACTACTAAATAAATGGAAAAGTGGACACAAGTACCAGCCGTTACATGGCAAAAAAATACCTTAAATAACTATTACTCAGCATAATTAAGGGGTTCATTTTAAATACATACTTTTTCTCTTTTTAAAAGCCACGTGAATTTTCTGATACAGAAAACAAGAAAGCAAGGTAGACAGGATAAACACAGGAAGAAAATAACACAAAATAATAGCACACAATACAAAAGTGAAAAAGTAGAAAGAGAGAGAAACAGAGATAGAGACAAAAACAAAAAATAATAGACAGGCCCATTAGGCAGAGGTTATTGAGTAAATTCATCTCACTAGACAAAGGCCTGTGGTTGTGTCACAGCTGCTTTCACCAAACTCAACACTTTCTCTCCAATTTCAGTCCATTTGGCACCCCCTGCATCTGTTAAAAGCTAAATTGCCCATCTGCATTACCTTAAAATGGTTTCCCATGCATCACCACCTTATAAAGGTAGAAATATGCTGGGCATTTCCAACAGTCAAAGATATGCCTGAGCTCCGCCACTTTCAAAGAGGAAACCTCAAGGTGCCTTAAATGGATTTCAACATGTTTTTGACCCTACGGTCTTACTTTGTTGTGGGGGAGTGGAAGCATTTACTATCAACACTATACCGTTTCTGTGTCTTATCAACCGTATCCTTCTTTCAGACAGAATGCAGCGGAATTTAAAGCTGGCAGAATTGCATACAAAGACAAAAAGGAAGTAGGAAAACAGAGCTGAATTGGCAGAACCTCACTCTAATAGGCTCAAACTGAGCAGAGAAAGTTCATTTCTCAAATCAAGCAAGGAGCCCATCTATCACAACAAAGCAAGAGCCAGTTACCTTCAAGCAGCACCTGTTTGCTGCACTTTAAAACAAGATGAATGTCCACTTGAAATTTTTTAACATTAACAGAGAGGTGGTGACGATACCATTTGGTTTGGTAAAAAAAGTAATTAAAGAAAATTCAAAGTAATCAAATAGCAAAATTGATGCCTACGGAGGTAACGTATGGATGTACTTGCCGCGCTGTCCTTGAGCAAAGTGCTGAACATGGAAGCAACAACTCATGATAAGAGACACATGATAGGACGCATCACACATGGTTCCCTGATTCCATTTCTCAAAACACACAGATAAAACCTCGCACCCACTTATCACTCAGACATTGGTTTGTGATTGACTAAGCAGCCTACAAAATGAGATAAGCCTTTGTGTATATGAACACGTGTGTGTGATGGGTGATCGGAGAGTGTCATTGTCCTCAATGACTCAGCATTTCTGTGCCATCAGTCATGTCGGTTTTACTGCAGTTTCCTCACAGTGGGTCCTACAAGGATCCGTCTCAGTGTGTTTAAAACACAACCCTGACAATGCCTGTTTACATTATATTTTTCCTCCAGCTGGCAGATTTATTCTGGTGGCAGAATAATAAAACACTGATCACACAAATGTTGTCTTTTTAGTTCTTTTGGGTCTTTTTTCCCCTCTTTCTTTGGTTTATGCTGAGATACACAAGTACTGTCTGGACTGCTTGTGAATTTTATTTGGCCCGAAAGTGGAAATCAACAATGACAAAACTCTGGATTGTTAAATTTTCCACAGCTGGAGAAACCAAACAGATGAGAAAACCCAATGACTGTGAATTTAAAGTACATTTTTTAGATGCCAACAACTCATACTTTACAGTATACATAATACTGTATACTGCTGTGAGTAAAGATTCATGCTTTCTTTCAGTTCCTTCCCACCTACAGGAGTTAAATCTAACTTCGCATTCCCTATTGGTTTGTTTCCAATGTGGTGAACATGGTGTTCGCACTGTGGTGTGGACCGAAACAACTGCACTGAGCCCCAAAAAGAGGTAGTATCGATCCGAATCAACTAGGGAACTTTGGTGCAGTCCTCCTAGTGAGAATGCAGACACAGCAACAGCAGTAGCCCACAGCACGCGACCGTCTTCCTGTATTTACTTCTCTGTTTCCGGTACAGACACATCTGACCAATAAACTAAAGAGTACAGTACATTCTAATATGGTTTGAAGTGTTGCACTTTAGTATGCATGTATTAATCTGTGTGAACAGAACCAAGGAAAAAAAAGTTTACAAACTCATCAAGCAAATACACTAAGATGAGAAAACACTGTTAATCTGGTCCAGATTACTGCTACAAATGCAGACGAAATGCTACAGGATACTATTAAGCGGGAAAATCAGAGACATGAAACAGCGAGTTGTTCTTTGGCCACCATGGCCACTTGCCAACAAAATGCCATAAACGATCAAACTGGCATTGTCAATCATTAACTAATGCACATAACTAATTTAATCTTGCTTTCCCAATTTACACTTAATAAAATGTTGGTGCTGTCATGTATGAATGTCTGTCATTTGTGTTGCTAGGCAACATTTAGCTAAACAGGAAGGAGTTAGAAAGGCTCAGACAAAAGTAACAACATCATAACAGTAACATAATCAAGTAAAAAAGAAATTTCTGTTTGCCCTCAATCTGAAGAACATAGAATAGTGACATGTTCTGTCAAAGGATATTATTTATAATTAGTGTTTGCCCAGTTATACAGTGCTCATGCTCACACGCCACCATAGTTTCTAAACTTTGTACCATTTTTGGTTCAATTTCTTTTCGCACAGAGAAAAATCCAACAGCACCAAAATGCGTCATGTGAGAACGTCCTTTTCACTTATTGGTCTGAAGTGTTGGCCACAGGAACTAAAAAGGTAAATACAGGATAAAGATCCTGTGTTCTGGACTGCTGCCTTAGTGACTGTGTATTACATTACATGATTTGTCATTCAACCAAATGTCTATGGGGAAATACACCTCCTCACCACCACACAGTTGTCCGTGATTCATCCTGCAGCATGTTTTGGGTGTATAAATGAAAGACATTAAAATCTAAACATAACCCAAAGACCACAGTTCACGAAATGATTTGGATCGAGAGCACCACTTTTGGCGGGGGTCTCAGTGTGGTTGTTTTGGTCCGGATTTGATCATTGTGTTCTTACCAGACGAAACAAAGGACACCAAGGCAGAAAACAAACTAGAGATTGATAAAACAAAACTAAACACTAAGAAGCAATGAAATGAAAATCTATTCATCAAGTATTTCGAGGGATTCTCTGTCTATATGTCTCCTATCACCTCTTTTACCCCAACTCACCTTCATCTCCTCATGTATTTATTATTTAATCACTCAACCTCGGACCCTTAGTTTCTATCCATGCTCTCCTTTTTCTCTCACTTTGTCTCACTTCTTCCACCACCCTTATCCTCCTCTTTAATTTCTTATATTTTTAAACATCACCTTGGTTGTTTTCTCCATGAATTTACTCTCTTGATGTTATGTTGCATTTCTTCCATCTTCTATACCCTTCTCAGTAGATATGAAAGCAAGGGCACCCCCTTTTCTACATTTACAAGAAAGTACTTTTCAGTTTTTTTTCCTGCACAGAATGCAGCTGTGCAATAGGACGTAGTTTGAAAAAGAAACGGGGAGATTCTCAAAGGACTGCTACAATGTGCCGCTCTGGAATCGAGTTCATATCCCCTGCCTCCTTCAGTGAGCCTCAGCAGCAGATAGCAGAGCATGCTGTGTATTACCACTTTCACCCATTCTCTTGCCTTCACACACCTCACTTATCCCTTCTCATCCTCATCCCCATCCCACTTTGATGCCCCAAAATCCCATTCTTCCAATCTCTTCCCTGAGTGTCTGGTACACTTTCACAGTAGCACATTGTAACATGCTGCAACACAAAAGCAGTTTCCATTGGCACCCAATTCTTCTGATTCCCTCCGGTGTTTTCCACATCTCTTCTCTCCCCACAGGAAAGTTGGGGGGGGAGAGCTGGAGGAAAACGCTGGACTCGAAATTTTGTGACGTCTTGATATGTGAATTCTGACTTAAAACTCTCTGAGACTGCAAAGAAGCACTTTATACTTAAAGATTCACCTCAAACTGCTTTTAGCCTGAGGCAATGTATAACTCTGAGAAACACATTCTAAATAGTACTTCAACATGTTGGTAAGACCCTGTCCGGTTCTGCTGTAAGGCCAAATTTGAGTATTATTAGCATACGATTATAACTGGCACTGTTCTTTAAATTAGAGAGTATGAAGTCTAACAGTCATAGTTCTGCTTCCTGCAGTGGTGCCTTACCCTTTCTTCTATTTAGAATTGTCCTCCTATACCTCCTTTCCCCATGACCTGGACATAACCCAACTAGCAGTGCAGATAACAGTTGACAGATCAGCATCTAAATGCCATGTCTGTAGAGAAAAAACTAAAGTGAAGCACTCTAGTTTTGACCTTGGCCCAGCACTAAATTTACAAAGAAAAAGGGTAAAGAGGGGATGTCTGGATTGTTGTTTGTGCAGGAGAAAAATGGGTATATTCGGATTGATTATTGTTGTAAAAGTACAGGAAACAAAACCAAGTTCAGAAATTTTTTTTGGCTACATATAGAGATATGGGTAGTACATGTCCATACCCACACACACACACACACACACACACACACACACACACATATATGCACTGATTATTTTGCTGCCTCAACTGTTCAGACAGCACAGAACATAAGGCAGAAATTGGCCATTTGGGACAACAAACAAAAGCTGTATGGGCTGCAGTAGCAGGAGAAAATGGGTTGCTGAAATTCTTTTAATTGCTGACAAAACAACGGCAGAATTATCCTTGCTCACACTGGGAGAGGAAATAACCACCCCCCCTAACGTTCTCTTAGTCTCACTTGAAAATACAGAACAGTGAAGCTACCGACAATCAAAAACCTTCTCACAAGTCCTTGTTTTGAACTTAGGAAGTGAATGTTTGCAATCAGGCAGTGTTTAAAAGTGGCTGCCACCTCCATCTTGCAGTTACCCGTCACATCTGTGCAGTGTCGGGGAACCTCTTCCCCTTACAAGAGAAACTATTTCAACCTGCCTGCCCTGTTTGATCTGCTTTGGCCTTTCAGTGCGGAGGCTGCATCAAAAAGATGCTGGGAACTTAAAAGCTCCATCGCCTCTCTCCATCTCCCTTTTTCTGTTTTGCTCCCATCCTTTTTTCCCCCCCAACCTCTCTCTCGGTCTGTTTTGTTAAACGCTTTCTCACAGATCAGAAAAGGAAGCAAAACATAAGTTGTTTCATCCCTATATAGTAGAATCATATTGAAAGGTATACCATAATTATGTAATATTAAGAATTGGGCGATGGTTAATGCTTCATACATAATGCGAAAACACACCGCGTAGCGTAAATGTCAACATTAATAAAGTTGATTTAAAATTGTACAAAATAAAAGCTAAATTATGATGCCTTTCTATTATTACAGCTAGGTGCACTTCTTCTCCATCACATCTGCTTTGTTACACTGCCTGAGTTCCTCTCATTCACAAATTCCTTCATGTTCTAATCTGTCTCATCGTCTTTCTGCACACATGCCTTCAGCCAGCTTGTTGTTGTTGGGAGCTGGGCTTAAAAATCATTGTGACATCCTTGCTTTCAGATCTACTGCTGGGCAAGCCACCACACCATCATGACGCTCATTCAACAGATAAATTCAGCGGAGAGGTTTTTATACTTTCCAGTTATGTAACAGACTGACAGAGACAGTCCCAGCAGAGGTAGCGAAAAGCTCAACATACAACGCCTTTTGATTAGAACCAAGTAACCTGTCGCATACATGTCGGATTTTTATTTGTGTACCATATGTATATTCCCTATAGGTGCCAGTCGTAACTGATCCAACAAAATGCTATCCAATAGCATTTAAAACAACTCGCATGTGGGATTCAAACTGGTATTTTGCCATGTAATATCAGCTTACTTGGCAGTCTAATCACCAGCACCTCAATAGAAAAGCGTGACTCTGACACTGTTGCGCTGGTGGCTCCCACTGGGGCCGCCCATACAGCATTGCAGAGTAGACTCAGAGAGAACTCTGAATAAATATCTTAAACGATGCTTTCATTACATCCCATGGACATTTTACGATAACGCATGTTTCCTCGGGGTGTTTCCCAAACTGAAGTACTTAAAACTATTTTTTGTCAACCTGCTTTATTGTCACTCTATTTTCACCTTTCCTCCCTGGCTTATTTTTTACAAGCACTTGAGGTATGTGGTGGCTCGATGCAGAAGGACAGCAGGGTGCATCGTCGATCGTCTGTGGCTCTGCCGGGGTCTGAACCACAGAGAGCTCAGATCCAGCTCCAGCACCACCCCCACCTGACCTCCCCCCCCC
>OMLM01020076.1:46760-58551 GCA_900302695.1 Helostoma temminkii | reverse complement strand
GGAGAGAGAGAGAGAGAGAGAGAGAGAGAGAGAGAGAGAGAGAGAGAGAGACGTTAGCGACAGGAGTGCGCCTCCTGGCTGCATAATTGCGTTACAGCGATTAACCAGACGCACCGCTCAATGGTGCGCATAGGTGGCAGCATTGGTCCCGGTACCGGCTGGTCTGAGGCTCATAATATTTTACTTGAATTAAACTATTTGGTTTTTGATTATTTATCCTGTCATTGTGTAATTCATGCAGATTGATACTGCTTTGTTTTTTTGTGTGTGTGTCTCTGCTACTCACTGTGTCAAAGAGCCAAAGAGTTTCTCTTCTGTTTTTGTATGTGTATGTAAAAATGTAAATGTGTTTCCTGCATGGATGTTAGTGAACATCAATGCGCTGTGCGTCAGTGTGTGTCTGTTCAATAACATTCTCTGCTGAAGGTCAGCTCCCTTGAAAGTTGACAAATCATTTCTATCGGCAGTGTTGGCCTTGTCTGTTACATCAAAGGCCTTAAGCTATGCTGTGGCTAATTTACGGCAGCCTTTCAATTTGAAACATTTTTTTTCTTTTAAAGAAAAGTTGATTGGTATTAACTTTTCAAAATTTGAAACAGATTAATTAAAACACTGTGTCATGCTCCCCTCTTGTAGTGTAAGTTGTATGCAGACTTGCACATCTCACTGTTGCTGTGCTCATGTTTCATCAGGTCTTTTTCACAGCAGACATGTTGACTCATCCGCTGTAACATGTCAAAATGTCTTTGAAAAAGGCAATGACCTATTTCAAGTTGACACACGTGGACCAGAAAACGATAACTTCCATTCATGGTGGATTTACTGGATTTTTACATATTTTTAGAATTTGTGCTCAACTCTCTCGGGCAAAATATTTCTTACACTGAAAGAGATGCCTTAATTAGAGAAGCTTAACTAACTTGTTTGTGGATGTAGCAGCTCCACGAGTTACCTTGTCAACAGCCGAGTTAACAGCTACCTGATTATCATAATGTCTTGGACCTACAGAAGTAAATACATCCTCAAAAACCAGTGGACACATGCTGCTCCATGTCATGTGTATGAGCAAGCAGGCTTCTGTTTGCTAACAAGTTACAAGAGCCGACTGTGGTGGCTAAAATACTTCATGTTAAGGCCTAAAAACTGTGCTGCAGAGAAATAATCCTTAACATAAGAACATGTTTTTAGAGCGATTTACAATAGCACAGGTAGGTGTAGTAACGCTACAGCTGGCAGAGGCCGTTTAAAAATAAACTTACATTGATGTCACATTGAAGGAAGTTCTGAAAGTTGACAGTTAGTTCCAACACAGAGAACAACAACCACATTCACTAGCACATCCATGTTTGCCCATTTTTCCTTTGAGGCTAACTTTTCCAGTGCTTTTTGGCAGCTGATGCCTTTTCCTTTTCAAGAAAGACATTTTAACATGTCAAAATAAGAAAACCAGACATGTAAATGATGTTCGTGCATGTTCCATGTAATAACCATAACAACGTGACTTGGACAGTTATTTAAAAAATGTTCAAAATAAAAGATTACACTCGTGCAAGTTAATTTGAATGAAGTACATCATTCAAATGAAACCAGTAAAAGTGCAGTTTGAACATATAAGTGACTGACAGCAGTGGTATAATACCAATTTATCCATTGTGAATTTCACCGTAACCCTCTATACAAGGTGAGAAATAGGAAATAAGACAAAAGGTGAATTAGTACAGTTATCGATTTGTCTTCAAATCCCATGACTTTCATTCATTTGTACAGTATCTCTTCATTCCGGGCCCCTGCTATGACCTCTGTTGTCCCCTAGTGCATATTAAATGTTGATATTTCTGCCCATATTAGTGATGACTAGGGAGTTTTCAAACAAGGAGATGAAGTGTCAGGTTCCTCCTCTCCACACTGAGGCTGAGGATGTGGTTACACAGATGATACTTTGCTGCTCAGATTACTGTACATGTGCATGCATATGTGCATGTGTGTGTATTTGCTGAGACACTGCCGGTCTCAGAATTCCTTTCTCATCCTGAAAACATCTGAGTCATCCACATGTTCTCCATTCTGCTTGTGCAGCTGCAATTTATGAATTCAAAACAGAATCGTGTTAAAGGTTTCCATATCTGTGCTCAGGTTGTTCAAAATCAGGCACCACACTTAACTGGAAGTATAGCCTGCTTGATTTATTGGTCACATAGCACTGACCACTTCATTAAGTTAAATAGATGTAGTTTAATATCTTGTTAGGTTTTTGAATAAGTAAGAGGAACAGGCACAACACATGAACTATAGTATCATTATGTTTAAGTGTGTTTCTCCAGGTCATCTGCATTTTAACACAAGGAAGCCATATGCTGTTGATGCTAATAATATACTTAAACATTAAAACACCTTGATTTTCACATTCACTGAATTTCCTTGGGCCTCCTGTGATGTTCTAGTGTCTATGGATGGCTTCACTTTCTTCACCAATGCAATTCAAGGTCATTATTGGTGCTAAAGGTTGCAGTTACTTGACCTATAACACCCTTCTCTAGTAGATCCACAGGGTTGTTAATGGGTTTATTTGCTCATCTTTATTTCCAGTCTATTTCTGGCTACTTAGTATCAATTATCTCATTCAGTTTCAACAAACTAGAATCAGAAAGTGCCTAGGAGGGTATAACAGCAAATGGATGGAGCTACTTTTATATAATGATTTGGTTCAATCATTATATCGACTTGCAAAAACAAAAAAAACCCAAAATGTTAATGCAAATACTCAAGTAAGTAAAGTGGCTCTGCTTCCAACACGAGTCTTTGGGTACATGCAGTGGATAGTTATGGTATGAATGAAAATGTGTTTCCAGCTCTCTGGTCTTCTTGTTTGACTGTATCTGCCTCCATCTCTACCACCTTCCAACAGAGCTTTGATCAACAACGTCTATTTCACAGAATAAACTAATGCTGATGCCAAATCATAATTAAAATCTCCACAGAAATCTGCCTGGAAAAGAAGCCAATTAGGCATTAAAAAAAAAAAGTTCTTTTTTTCTTCTTCTTGCTTTTAGACACAAATCAAATTAACTCTTAACTTTTGTGCTCGTGAGTTCACGTCTCTGCACGTTATTATCTCTCCGTTTCTGTCAAAGTTTGTTTTGTTTCACTTACCCAATTCTTCGTGTGCTTTTTTCGGTTGTGATCAGTGACAAAATCAGAGTGATGTTAGTCTGAACTCTGTGCACAAATACAGCAGCAATTACAGAGAGAAAGGGAAGACGAGTAGATGGGAAAAGAGACATGTGAGAAGTAGGAGAAGGCAATCAGAAAGATAGAGAGGAAGAGAAAAATAGAGAGTGGGTGGTGGGGGGGTCTTTTAGTGCAGCGGCTCAAAGGATGGCCAGGCTTCTTTGCTCGTGTTTTGTCCCTGCTTGATCTCTATCACATGCATGGTGCTCAACCACGCACAATGTGCAGGTGTAACCGCAGAAACACACACACAGAGCTAAAGGGCCAGACTTCTTTCGTGCTTCCTCCTTTTGTCTCTCCTGGATGCGTCTGTAATTACAGCCTGGCCAGTGACGAACAGCAGGGGAAGCTGCTAATGCTACGGCTAACTAGAAGCTTTCAACCTTTGAAACTGTATGTGTGTGCGAGGACCCCGGTGAATAACATCTACACAGAGAACAAAGTGACTGGCTTCTGTCCATATTGTTTCCACCGCCTCAGAGAAACAGTGCTGGACTAAAGATACTGTTTATCTGCAGCATTACAGCTTCTCTTTGCTGCGTTCATTGTTCCCTCTCCATTTTAATCCCACACATGTTCCCCTGTGCAACATGTCTTCTGCCTCATTTTCATTCATTCAGTCACTGATATGTCAAATTTATGAGATGTGACTGCCCAAGAAATTAAAACTCTACAGTTCCACATTTTTTTACTTGTATAATATTGCTTAACTAAGACTATATGAAGTTAGATTTAGAGATTTCTATTTTCAAAGGTTAACATTTTTATAATATTTTTTCTACCCATGTTTGCGGGACATTGTGTCCTAATATATAACCCCTGTATGTTCTTATATAAGTTCATGTGAGGTTTTATAGGAGCAAATACAGTATTGACTGTACTCTACTGGTTTATAAGTATAATTTATAGCTTTACTTTTGACTCTAGACCTTTCTGCACAAAAGGTACAAATTCTGCTCTTTCCATTGTTAATTGCTGCTAAATAAAGGGGAAATTCCTAGAATTTCTGTATTAAGAAAAAGTAATTCACCTTTTGAGTCACAACATAATTGCTGCAAAAATAATTGATGGCACTTTAGTCAAGTCTCCAGTTTGTTAAGGCGATTTCTACCTTGTTTATAAATGTATTAGTTTATGCTAGTGAGTAGGCTATCGGTGAGGTAATTGTGAATTGTATAATTTATCAACTGCATGAACAATAATTCATAATGTTACAGTGTATTGAAGTAGGAGTGCCTAGTCATTCTTTCACTACAAGTTGCAGAGTAGTTACCCATGTTAGAATAAAGCACTGAAAGCGTGTCTCAATGTGTGGTCCACTATGCATAACTAAGTACACTATATATTCCATAGTCAACTTTTGTATTTCACTCTGCAGTGACCTGATGGCTAACAAAAGAAAACTGATTCAACACAGGTTGTGAGGACATCCTACAACCACACACACAGGAAGCAGCTTCCAGTGATTTATCAGAAGCTTGTGCAGCTACATAATTACTGTTTATACAGATTCCAGAGCCAAAACATTCCATGGGACATTCAAAGGATAACTTGGTAATCATGTACTCAAGGGATCTTGGAGTTTTTCTTCTTGAAATGATCAAACACCTGTTAATTATGTTTTGTCTGTGACACTATTATGTGAGAATTATCCCTTAAAGCCCACCTGTAAGATAAAACAATCCTGCAAGGTGCAACATCAAGAGTTACTTTAGAGCAGATTTTTCCTTTAGGAAATAACACTGGCATATTGCTGTTGGATTACAAATGCATCTCATTCTTTTGGCTCACTAAGTGTAAATAACACCAGTGTGTCTCCAGGAAAGTCTAAATCACTTTTCTTGACATTTCTTTACCAATTACATGCTTTGATGCACGAACACAAACATCATCAGATCACTTGATTTAGTGCTCAAATAAACAGCTCATTTGGAAACTTAAACTGGAAGGAATTTATTCAAAGTGATAGTATTGTAGCTGTAGCTGTACACTGATGAATGTTGCTTATATTGTTGTGTTGCATGCATACAAATTAGGCTGGTGTGAGTAACCCAAAAGCAGCAACTTACTGTATCATGGTGTAGTAAAATGTATTCCCATTAATGCTGCCACACAATGTGATCAAGAGGACTTTAGCCAGCACACAAGGCAAGAATTCAGTTTCATTATTCATTATTATGCTTGGCTTTCTGTCATGACACTGAAAATATAAGTGAAGTTAGTTTGGCACAAACTGGGGTGAGGATAGGACCAATTCAGAGAACAAACAAATGTATGTGGATAACACGTTAGACAAAATGCTGTTGATCATAATTGCCTGTCTGCATTTCCAAAAAAAAAAAAAATTCCTGATGTGTCTTCCCCTGCAGGGGCTCAAACATCTGCAATTACTGTATTTGTCTGGGAAGCATTTGACTCGAACCTTGATATCACCTCGTCCTCCTACTATGCTTTCATCCTCCCTCACACTCGTCATCCCCCTCCTCCTGCTCCAGACCAGTTTGGAATGGCAAGGCGATGGTTATCTAAATGCAAAGTGATGCTGTAATAGGGCTCACCGAAAAGGCATAAACGACTAGTGAGACACAGAGATGGGGGGGGTAGCAAAAGGAGGGGCGTAAGTAAGACACAGAAAAGAGGTGGAGGGGAGGGCTGCAAGAAGCAGCAGAGGGATACACTGAAAGAGAATCTACAAGAAAACAGGAAAAAGGCTTCTGGAGAGGGAAAACTGCAAGAAGAGGAGAAATCGGACGAGTGAGAGAACAGAAGAAATGAAAATGTAGTGGGACAAAATGGAAATGTGAAAAAAATGAAGAAAAGGGATAATATGAGATGAGGCATACGGGACTGCTCAAAGCAGATATAATGGTTCATTTAGACTCCGTAAACAGTGTGTATACATTTGTTTGACAAGGACCTCTTGTGGTCATGTGAGTAATGACCTCACCTTCAGAAACAAAGGTAGAAGTAAAGTGATGCTGTTGTGCTGCAGAGTCTGTTAGGCATGAAGCTGGGAAATAAGTCACGTCATTTATTTCCTCATCTGCTACAACAGTAAGATTGTTTCTTCTAGACACAACCGCAAAGGTTCCCTAAATTTGAAATTTTATTTTATTACCAGGATCAAATGACTACCTGTGAATAAAAAAGCTTGCTCATAGTGACAAATCCAAAGATTATCACTAAACTCTACAGTTTCATTAAGCTTAGTAGCATTTTAGTCAGTGTTTTAGTTTGGATTTACAACCGGTTATTCCTAACCATATTATTTTTAACCAGGAAAACCGATAACTGTAGTGCACCAAACACCGTGAAGCCTAGTCACCTGTAGCATAGGTGTTTGGTTTGCCTGAGCTTTTAGATCCTTTTGTTTGACTTTGCGCCTATCATTAATGTCAATTTCCAAAAATTAAATTAAGACATGCTTAGATAAAATTAGGCTATTTAACAACACTAATAAGTTGCAACTTTGCTATTTATATGCATTTTGCTTTACCATGCTCCTGGGTGGTGATCCTCCAGCAAAAGGGAGAGCACATGGCATGGAGTTATCTATATACCATGGGTGTGGTAATTGGTTACAACCACTTTTTGCAAGTCATGGGGGTAATCAGGATTTGTCCTAAACATCAAGGGTTTGATTATGACTCAAAATACCTCAAAATGTATAGAGAGGATTAATATTGTGGGGTTGAATAGAAACACTATACATGCAATATCAATCTTAGTTTATTCATTTTGTCAATAGTGTAATTGATAATGATGTTGTCTCCCTTCTTTTTTCTGTGTTTATTGTCTGGCCCCAGGCAGCTCTAAATGTACCTCATGTGTGTCTCTCAGTTATTTTAGCATGGTCAGCTCATTGGTAGCGCTGAGGTTATGGTTAGTGTATCATTGATTTTCTGTTGCTATTAGCACGGTTGTAAGATTTGCATACACGTTACCAGATTCCAAGAAATAAACATTGTTTCACCACTGCTACAGCTTCATCATCTGTCAACATCAACACTAAGTAGTGGACAAGGAGAAAAAACAGAAAGAAGATGGAAGAAGTGCTCAGATACTTCCTTCTCCTCACAGGTTTTAGACTATTGGCTTCTGCTAACAGGCCATTTTGTCCGCTTGTGTCCAGGCCAAAGTGCTGTATTTAGCTCATCGATATCCTCCAGTCAGCCACTGTGATTAATACAAAACAGTCACTCTGTCCTGCATTCTTAATAGCCAATCTTCCACTGTAGGGGGCAAACGGTATTAGATAGGGTCTGCTCATTAGATACACTGACACATATTTCTCAGTCCAACATTCTATCTGTTTTTCTCTACACTTGTCGACAACAGGGATGATCTGACAGCTATCTTATAGTGTCAAACAAGCAAGGTATTTGATTTTCAGTTCATATTAATAGCATTTTGAAAATGAATTATGAACTATGCGGTGTCCTGCTACAGAAAAGCTGATATTGATTTCCCTCGAGTGTAGAAAAGGAATTCTTAAGTAGACAACGCATCACTTTCTTGCAACCTCAGTGGGAAGTGATCTGGTACTTCTAGATATTAATTGTACAGTTTAATATAGATATAAATTTTGTGATGAATTTATGGATTTGCTAGTAACAGAAGGCTTGTTGTTGCATACATATTTACAATGTGATGCCTTAATTGTGAAGGCTTAATACTATCCAAATGCACAGATTTTCTAGACACTGTGGCTTCTGCTTCATTTTGCTTGATTTCACAGAACATCTTTCCTATAAATCTGTACCTCTCAGCCTATTTATTGACTGCATCACTGTAATGAGTTGGTAGGTTTTAGAATATTATATTGTTTCCTGTCCTGTAAACATTTAGCGGAGACCTCCTCTAAGTAGTAGCTTATTTCTAAAATTTGGAAACGAATCCCATCGAACCTTGGTGCCTGTTTGTGCTTACTGAGCTTCATTATAGATGCAGTTTTATTTCATGTGTATCTCTAAAATGTTTCTCAAACACTTTTCAAATGATATTCAGATTCTAAGGTCTCTGAATGGGAGTTTTTCCTGAATATAAAGGGCCAAGGTTGCACAGACAGACGTAAGACCTTAAGTTTTGTACAGTTTTTCTATGTGCTGCTCTATTCCTTTCAAATCCTTTTCATTTACTACAGATGTTTATAATGATGCGGCTTCACTTACAATGGCAGTCCTTAGTCAATAGACGAGTCATTTGATTGCGATGGCATTTGTAGTGTGCCTACATGGAACAAGTGCCCTTAGTAAGAGGGAGAATGTCAGGGTAAAACTGACTGAAAAGATTTATTTTCTAAGAGAAAAATAAAATAATAAAATACCTCTAATAAACTGATGTGCATTAAAAGGGTTACTTAGGGCAAGGTTACCTCTCTCTGTGTTCTCATCAACTTTATCTAGTAGAAAATATAATGGAATTTCAACTGTAAAAGAATTTTGAATGTTAGCTTATATAAGCTACGGTGCTCTAGTTGCTGAGTTTGTTGTGCAGGAGCTGTGTCTGACATTTACATTGCAGGAGCAACTTTGTGACTCTCACGGCTGAACACAGGCTTAACATGCAGAGCTGGAAAGATGCGTGATGCAACGATGTTGATGCTGAGAATCAGCCCCAAAAAGCAGATTTCAAACCCGCATATTAGACTTCAAACGAGTAAATAGAGTCAAATCAAAATGTTTGATGTCTTCAAAGTTTCTTCAAACATTTTAAAGGACAAACCGATGAACTGAAAGTTCAGCATACCTTCTTTGAGCCCTTGACTATTCCTTCAACTCACTAAAATGAATGAGCATAATACGGGATAGCAATATATACAATATACTCCATGAAATATATTGTAGATATTGTGTGTGGGATATTTTATGAAAATGCAGTGGGAAGATCGACATTTCACACACACTTGAGATTATGCATAGAATTGTACATAGAGTTCTGTGTGATCAGATGAAAAGAAGGTGAGAGACAATATAATATGCGCTATTCTTTTAAGGTGTTGTCTAATTTGCATTTTCACCCGACATGTATATGTTTTTGCAACACACCTATTTATAGCATTGCACAACACTTTGACATGAGGTGAACTACAGCACTCGGGGAACACATTTTCAATATTTAACCAAAACAATCTTACTCTAAGCATGTGTGCAGAATGTGATTTGAATGTGCTTTGCAAAGCAATTAGTTAAAAAAATGTATTTGGCAAAGCAAATTAATAGTATTTACATTGTAGATTTGAAGGTAGAGGGAGCAAAAGCTGTGCCAAGAGTAGAAACATCTGATCATGAGGAATATGGCCTTAACTTTACTTTGTGGCCTGGAGCTGACTTTAAGTGGATAAGCACAACTGCTAACACCACCTGCCTATTTAAAGCTTGATGAAGGAAGAAAGTTAATGAACCTGAACTTTCTCTCTCTGCTATTTTCTCTGGACATGCAATGAATGAAAGTGGCTCGTGAGATTTTGGCTATTACAAAATCTCAGGGAATTAAAGAAAAAAATTCCCCCTGGGCAGCCCCCCTGAATTGTTACACAAATTAATCCACTTTCCCAATTCCATCAATCGCCCCCAGCTCTCCTTTCGGAGTTATCCCTTTTCAATTATGTCTCCCTCCTTTTCTAATTTCTAGTCACCATTGGAAGTATCAATGGTGATGAGAGTGGAGAGGAGAGTAGAGGAGTGAATGCGTTATTAATTGCTCCCCCACCCCATCCCCCATCCTCCAATCACATTTCAATTAATAACAGTCAGCCAGGCATCGCCTCAAGATGTACTAGCCAGATGATTGGACTGTCAGTCAGAGCTGCCAGGGAGCATTTGCAATTTGTCACCAGTTTCCTCCTCCTTTCTCCCTTTTCAAAATCACTCATTCTTGTTTATATCTCATAATCTTTTTTTCTTCCTCCCTCTCTCTTGCTCCTCTCATCTGCCTCTTCACCCAGGTATTTTTTTTTTCCTCAAATCATACCACATTTCATCCATTTATTCATTTTTCCCATGATAGCTTGGTCAGCGATGAAAAGGACCCTCTTTGTGTGTGTGTGCGTATCTCCTAAGAGGTTTTCTCCTGCCTGAGATGGCATGCAACTTTAAAAACTGTCGTCCTGCGCCACATTTCAAATGAGATGGGAGACAACACAGCCATTTTCTATTAAGGCCTGCATGCTCTCATGATAACCTGCTACCCAGGACTAGTGCGCACTGAAATACACACAAACACTCACACACTAGTCATTTCTCTTTTATGTCCCCCTTCTCATAGCTATTTTCTTTTGTCACCTGCTCCTGTATGTGTTACAGCAAATATGAGACCTATGAAGATTAATGGTACCACTATTTTGTTCTTTGTTTTTGTCTTTCAGCTTTCATTTTTAAGTCATAATATTCCTCTGTAAGCACCCCAGAAAACACTGTACATATATATAAAAGTACTTTACTGGTGAAAAAGCAAAACAAAAACTAATGCATTTTACCAGAGAAGCAACACGAGCAGAGGTTGTCTCTGTTTGTTAATTACTGTCACACATCAGAGATACATTACTTTGGCCTAGCTCTGTCACAGATACGTTCCAAAGCCTGGCCATCAGCTAAAAAGTCATAATATGTAAAAACAACAATATGAAGATTATATGAGCATTCGTCCTTGTTTGGCAGAAGTAGTCACCTTATTTCAACTCACTTCACTTCCTTCTTATTACAGGAGTTGGACTGTTTTTAACCTCACTATATAACTGGTGGTGACACCTGAATATGGATACCCACAGTGAGCGTTGTGTGGAAATGAGATGTCCGTTGCGCTAATAAGACAAGGACATTATTAAAGTATTTAAATTAAAGTTCAAATTAATTAATAGCGCTAAATTAACTGTGTACAATAACTATGAACAAAAGTGCAGCAGCAACGTCCCCAAAGTCCTCAGGCTGCATGAATCAGAAATAGTACTCAGTTGCTAACAAGTGCTGAGCCTAGCGTCTGATTCTAATAAGTGAACAAGCCTGCTGGGCTCAGTTATACTTTATACCACTACTTTTTTGTGTGTCCACACACAAGGAAATTAGTCTTAGACAACAGCAATAGGATTCCTAAACATGGTACTACCAGTGATTAACATTATTTTTGAAAGTAAAATAAAAGTTAAAATAATGAGATATTACATTTCCTGTCTTTTGGCCATTTCACCATCACCAGACCATGTTCCAGTCAAAATTCATATCAGCCAGATACAAACTAATACTTGAAATGATGTTGGTTAGGAGGGGGAGCCTGAGATTACCTTTAACCAAGCACTGCAGAACCACTGTCTTATCTCTTGTCCATTTCTAACCTGCTTGTTTTTATTAAATCCTCCCATAGAGACAAAACCAGCTGTGATCACTAAAACTGCTTTTTGCAACATTTTCTTTGTGCTTTTTATTCTAATATTTGCCACTATTTGCAATAGTGTTATTTTTATTGAGTCTTTGCAGATCGTTCAAAAGAATTTTATTAAATACTGTGGTCTGTTTTGTTTGTGTCTCATTTCATATGTGAGGGCAGCTCCTGCATAAATAACGGCAGG
>OMLM01020076.1:35436-46740 GCA_900302695.1 Helostoma temminkii | reverse complement strand
AACGGCAGGTTAAGCCTTTGTTTCTTGACTGATGTGTCAGAGGCCACGCAGCGCTAAGGTGCAGTGAACCGAGGTCAGATATGTTAAGGAAATCAACACTGGGTCTGTTACAGGGGCCAGAGGTCAAGATCATGTTTATTTAGACTCAATTCTCAGCTTATTACTGGTTCTAGACAGATCTGACAGAGAAGCCACTCTCTCAAAGCTTTGATTCCTCATAGTTGTTTAGGGAAGTCAAAGAGTCATTACCACATTACCACGACATTACCAAACAGTTAGTTAATTTGGTGTGGCTTTGCTTTTGCAGCATTATTGGAATTGAGTCTTCACCAACACAAGCTTTCTGCACTCAGCTTTTCATCTGCTAATACAACCACAGGCAATGGCAGCATCCATGGAGCCTGTGAACATTTTTGACACATAGTTATCCCACAAGACACAGTTGGAAAATTGATTTTTCACAGATATCAGAATGAGAATGACAAGGAGACAAATCTTTTTTTTTGTTTTTTGTTTATTGGAACAATTGTCTCTTTTTCCACTGATGACAGTTGCTGTATGTCTTCTTCATGGCTGCAGATAGTCACAAGACTCACACTCACTCACAAAACGCTTCTCTCTAAATTTACCACTGAGCTATAAAACGACAAACAAATCTCAAAAACAAATTATATTTGCAAATGTGTAAAAAACATGAGTCAGTGACAAGAAAGTGACAAAGAATATTTGAATTGTCAATCTGCAGCATCCTCATTTTAAACTGTTTTCTGTATCTACTGTTAAACACCATTTACCATCTAATTTCTGCATTTCCCAAAAATTCCTGTAATATTACCTACTGCATATAGTTATTCATTATATGAAAGACTAAACCAAAATGCTGATTCAAGCTCAAGCATGCTAACATCAGTATAAGAAGTATCAATGTGCAATGAAGTAGTTTTCAGAATTGGAGCTCCCACCACCACAAAAGGCAAAGAAATGAAGCATGATAATAACTGTGTTGCAATACAAGATGACTGCTGAACTATTAACTCGACAAAAGCAAACTCAAACTATGCATTCTATACATAGTTTTGTACTGAACTGAATAAAAAAATGGACGGCATGGTGGCGTATTGGTTTGCTGACTGTATGTCAGCCCTGTGATAGACTGCCGACTGCCTCCCGCCCAATGACAGCTGGGATTGGCTCCAGCACCCCCGCAACCCTCATGAGGAAGAGTGGTTAGGATGATGAAGAGGGAGGCATGACTAAATAAATGCAACAGATGGAAGTTAAGACACAAAAGACAGTCAAACCGCATTCCTGAACATTCTCAACTAGGAGAACGTGCATCTTCACTAACTAGATTAAACTAATTAAGTTAGTTAAATCTATGATTTCAGTTTCTGTAGGTGATGCTCTCTTTCTGTCACTGTTAAGCATTGCCTATCACTTCAACGCTATTCCTATACCATACAAACCACAAATTCAAACTGGACATACCGTATTGCGCAAAAGTCTTAGACCACTATTATCATTTACAGTATTTCTTAGTCTTTTATTAGAATATAACTAAATTCAATTCAATTTATTTATATAGCACCGCTCACAACAAAAGGATTCTCAAGGCACTTTACAATGTAAGGTTTAAGACCTTACAGAATTTAACAGTACGAGTTAATTATATAAAAAACCCAGCAAATTACCCTTAAGCAAGCACTACAACTACACTATTACAGTGGAGAGGAAACACTCCCTTTCACGGAAGAAACCTCCAACAGAACCAATTTAGCAAATATATACGTAGTATTGAAAAACCAAAAATAATTAGAAAAATAGTAGACTAAACCTCCTATATATAGAGAGAGGTCAAGGACAAAAATAAGAGCAGACCTGTCAAAATCTGATAAGAAGTTTCTTCTTCAGAGACTAGAAGAAATCCAGCAAGGACCTGGACAAAAAACATAAACACAAACAAACAAACAAACAAAACCCACTTTTTGTTTTTCTTGTTATTTTGAATGTAAAAACTAATAAATAATAAATATATATGGCCATGATATCATCCAATGGTGCTTAAGGCTTTATCACAGTACTGCAACTTGTAAATGAAGGTTTAATGTTACAGTGACTGACATTTATTGATTTTAAAAGATCTGTAAGTAGTTTTATGAATATAAAGGGAAGGGGTTGGGTGCCATCTATAGAGCCAGTACTCGAACACTCACACTTATCTTGAAAATGTGTAGAAATGCTCAGATTGACAAGCCAGATGTTCCCCTCAGATCCCCCATGGAACAGCAAGCACACAGCTGAGCTTAAGGAAGCACGAATGTGAGAAGAAATGAGAAAAGCCTCATCCTATCTTCTTTTGGCTGAGTGGCTCTGTGCTACTCACTCTGTCTCCCTCTCTCTCTCTCTCTCTGCTCACTCTTCTTTCTCTATTAAAAAAGAAACACATGTAGTGCCGGTGCGTCCAAGTATGAAATTCAATTCTCATCCCCCAAACGGTGTTTTTATTAAAGCTGTTACTATCACGGTGAGCAGGCGGGCCAAGCCAGTTCAGCTTGGCTCAGCTCAGCTGTGTGGGTACATACTGTACAAGGAGGGAGGGTGCAGGGAGAATTAGGGAAAGAGTGCAGGAAGGAGGACGAGGGACAGAAAGAAACTGTGAGAATGAAAGAGAGGAAGCATGAACAAGACAGCAAGGCATTGGGGCAGTCAGCAGCAAGGCGACAGAGGGACTTAATTTGCCCAAAAGGCAGCTCAGCCTCTTATGCAATTTAACCAGGATGTGCTTGACTTCAGCTTACGTTAGCGCCCCAAAATGGCCTGGTGAACAGAATCAGTTGCACATTAGACAAGGAATAACGCTGAAGTCATTTTTGCACCTTGTATATTATTTTTCCATCACTGCTACATTGCCCTCAATTCTGACATAACAGCTACAAAGCCATAATCAAAAACTGTGTTCTGACTTAAAGAGAGTTCTGACACAAAGCAATTTGACCATATTCTTCCTTTATGTAACAAATCCGATAGTAGATGATTTTGTAATAATAGAGGATATTGTAATTTCTGAGCATGCTGTGTTGCTGGCTTTATCATTTACTGTAGCATTGTTCTGCCCTGCTACTGTTTCAAAGATACAAGCGCAGAAATAGTCATGTTAATCAGAACAAATTTAACATTTCACATTTCTACATTTCGTGGATTTCAACAAACTCTAGCATGTTCTCGGCAACTGAGAGACTACATTATGTGAGATCAGGTTATTTGAGTCGCCTGTCTAATGCATGCCCGGCAGATAGAAATAACCTCTATTTTAATCAGCACAGCTTACTAATAGTGACAGACCAGAAACAGGCCCTTAAGGTGCCGCTGCTAATCTGCTAACATTGCTACGTAGCCTGTGTAAACATATTAGATGGTCATCCTTGATGTAAGAAGTGTAACCTTGCACAAATGGCTGTGCTGTCTGTCAGGACTTTTCAAGACATTTCTAGGACACATTTTATTTGTTTCAGTTGTAAACTGACGTTCAAATCCTTTGACTGTCAAGTGTAGTTTTACCACGTGAAATGTTTAATCGCAGTGTTGTGCACTTAAATTCAGTTTACTGAATTTTCTGTGTTTTCAGTGAACATTTCTTATTGTACTTCTAGGTACAATTCCTATGACTGGCAAGGTTGTGTTTTGAGGCCTCACATAAAAAGAAAGCATTGAATTGTCAAACACTCGCCCAGTATTAGAAATTTCTGGTATAAATCTCTCTGTTTTTCTTCCTTACAGTAAATACAGAGCTTGGGTCAGCTGACCCTTTGTTTGCCTTGGAGAAAACAACGCATTCTACCTAAACTATTCTGACAGGGCTGCCCTTTTTACACAAGAGGAAGACAAAGAGGAGAAAAGAGAACAGGAGTGCTGGTTGGATGGGTAGCTTTGGGTTGGTGGTGGTGCTGGGTGGGGTCACCATGCAAACAAGTGAGAAGGAAGTTAAGGAGGAGCACACAGCGAAGAGATGATGAGGGGTCACAATGGGACCCGGGGAAAACAAGCCAGGGCATGACTGTGTTGGCTGGCTGACTCAAGAGTCTATGTCACTGGTTGGTTGAATTCAAGGCTTGCAGGCTGCATGGCTGACTGACTAGGTTTTGACCCACAGGCTTGTTTGTTGATTTGGTGGCAGGATGCATGGCGAGCTGACTGGCTGACGGGTCTCTTGAGGTGCGTAAAGGCTGGCTGGCTGTCTCTGCGGATGGCTAGTTGGCTGTCTGTGCATTCATTATTCATTCTCTGTATCTGATGATGTGGGTCAAGCTCAGTTCTAGCCAGCTGGGGCTGCAGACAGGCAGACAAGCTCTGCAATGAGCAAGGCCTTTAAACCCTTATTAATCACCTTATCTAGACACTCTATTATGTGGTTTAGGCTACAAGGACACGTTATTTAACATGAAAACCTGATGAAATGAAAATGTGAACACCTTAATCAATTGAAACCAACTTTGACAATGACATGTCTGTCTAAATCAAGATATGTCATTCTTATATAACTGTTCTGACCCAAGGAAGCAGACTGCCTGACTGTTTGTCTCTTGGTCTCCTTTCTTTCTGGGATCAAAATTTGAAATATCATAGCTGTGCTAAATAAAGACATCAGCACAGTGTGGATACAGTATGCAGGCAACGTCTTCAGCTCTGGACAGCTCCTTTTATTTTATGTTTTAGTATATTTTAAGGAATGTACAGTACAGGGGCACTTTCAGTCAAGAACGTAAGGATTTGGACAAACAAGAGCCACAAAAAGAGACCACTGTAATTATTGCAGTTGTAGCAAGATGTGAGCTAGCCTCTTATTGTTTAATTTTTAAAATACATCATTGTTACATTTTACAGTGAGTATTGTAAATAGGTAAAGTAATTTCTTTTTTGTATAACCAATGTCATTGTGTAAAGCTTATTTTGAGTGCTGAACGAAATTGTTTGGTTATTACTACAGCACAATTTGATATAAATGTACGTTTTTAATGTAAACATTTTATTTACTTCATCGTGTCTGTGTCTTTTTCCAGTGATCTCAGTATCCATTCTTGGCAGTTCAGAATCTCCCATCCTTCTCTGACATCCTGCATTAATTCCAGATGAAGTGATGGGTAGAGATGGAGATTTCCCCCATGGCAAAATGGCAGTGGGCTGGAGGAGAAAGAACACAGGACAGAGGGATGGGAGTGGGGGAATTGACGGTAGATGCTGGCAAATAAGTGAGAGTGAGAAGAGAAAAGATGTTGGGTGAGGATATCTCCCATGCCAAAGGGGGAAAGAAGATTAACATGAAGTGTTGGGTGGAAAAAATGGAAAAGAGTGGTGAAGGAGAACAGAGACTAAAGACAGATGACTCATACCACATCCCCCACTGTGAAAAATAGAGCAACAGGGGGAACCTGAGTGAAGCTTAAAGTTAGAGATATGTCAATCCAGCAGACATGCCCCAAATACATTAAGCCAATTATAACTGCCACGTATTTCTTATTTTCATCTCAGCGAAACAATACTTTTCAAAATCACTACCAAGCCTGAGAAAGGGTGAAATTAAGAACAGAGGCACTAACTTTACGAATCTATTAGCATTCTTACCACTCACTCCTATATAGTGAGTGTACAGGGCTAACTTTGGATTATTCAGCATACCACCACCACCTACCAGAAATATCTCCATTACTATTAAATGGATTTCCATGAAAGTTTTATACATACATCTATGATACCCAGAGACAACTTTTCAATTTTGCTGTATCTCTTTCTCTCTCAATATGTATTGCTGGTACTGGTCATAAAAGAGTTTAAAGACTCAAGCAAGCTGAGGTGTGAAACAACAGCGCATGTGGTAGAAAAAATGGCTTGTAGGGGACTGTACTGTCACCTGTGAAGGGGAAGGTGGTGAAAACATGGACACACTGAAGGTGATTTCTAATTAACGTGCATCTTATACATACATTAAATGTCTTGCCTCTAGTACTGGGGTGCCACTCGGTGCTCCAGTGTTCATCAGTGTAAGTAGGCAAAGGCATCCTAAAGAGGATGGCCACATTCTCACCAATACAGCTGGGTTTCTGTGTAAAGGCGACCATAGATCAGTTGGTGGTGAGTCATCTATGAACTCTAAGGTAGGTGGTTCAGTTGACAGATCCCATGATTGTTGGCCATGTGTCGAAGTGTCCCTGGAAAAGTCACTGAACCCTGACCCTTGCAGCCTTAAATGAAACTGCCTGTTCACGTGAATTTCCCCAAGGGGGATAAATAAAGCATCAGTTATTCTTAATAAAAAGGGCTTTTGTGGGGGCGAGAGCAGAGCAGCAGGGTGTGGTGCCAGGTGACAGGACGGAAGGGTAAGTATGTACTCAAGTGGGATTGCGCAGAAGCAGAAGAAGGAGGAAAACAGGACTGAAACAAAAACTCAACAGTGACAAAAAGTCAAGACAGTGTGTTGTTTAATACTCTGGTCGAATTCATTTGGCTGATGTATAGAAACTCCGCTGATGCAAATACTTTCTGCCAAACATCTTTGGAGTTTCTTGTGCAACATTAGATACAACATTCCTCACATTGGTATGGTGTGAATGAATAGTAACACAACAGTTAAAACGTGATTTGTGAAAAAAGTTGCTACAGGTCTGAACAGCTCTGACAAAACTGTAAACCGTAAACAATCACAAAGAGTTTGACATTCCCACAAAAGTAATTATTTTTTTAACAATGCTGCCTTCTGTGGTGGAATTGCAATAGTTTTGGTAAAATAGTGAATAGTCTCTCTTGGCTTGCATTGTTTAGTCTCATGCCATCAAAAAGTTTTCTTTCATTTCATTTCAACTAATGCTGTGGTTAATGTAAATGAAAATAGGCTATTCAGATGCTAACAAAATAACCTACACTGGTGGATTAGAGGGAAGATTGAGTTTTCTGTAATTGTCCAAGCAGCATTAACTCACGATTTTACAGCCACTGCTTTCCTTGATATGACTCTGGACCTGCTTGTCAGTGCAAGAGTGCTCTATCTCCCCTTTCTCCCATCCTGCTCCAGGAAAATGCCAGGTTGAGTTTTCAGCCTGAGTGCATGGGATGTGCACTGTGCAACCATCAGTGTCAGCAGAGTACAGTACCTGAAGGACCCATAGTCAAAATGCTGACAGGCTGGAGAGATGGGAGATGGGAAGAGGAATCAATCAGCAGTTCATCCAGCCAGTCAATCAGCAAACATTAAGTGCACATAAATTACATCAAAGAACTTTTGCTATGACATTTTCAACATTTATTTATTTTATTTTTCAGTTACTTTATTGGCAAGCCTCTCAGATATGAGTTTAGATGTTATGCAATCATTAGTTTTTTTTATTTAGTCCAGCAAAGATAAATTACCAGGTGTTAGATGCTTTTGATCCTGGACGCTTTCTTCAAACCCACAGTCTATAAAAATATATCAAGAATGTTATATCTATAGCTGTTATTTTTAAGTTATGTTACCATTATCTTACACTTTTAGAAATATCAGCAGTAAATATTTGTGTACCTGCTTTGTGGTGTGGCCCAGTTGTTTTGGCTTTTTGCATTTACATTAGTCTATAGATATGTTTTTGTATTAACATTAGGGCAAGCAACAACTTCTGGGAGAAATGTTAATGTTAATTAAATGCAAAATGTTGTTTCACAGGTCCAGCGGCTAAATCCACTTTTGAAAATTTATTTTTTAGCAGTGTATGCTACGTTGCTAATAAGGAACACAAAATATGTGATGAACAGATGCGCACAGATTATTGTTTAGCTTGTGCTCTGACATTATAGTTTACTTTTGGACATATTTTTCAATACACTGTTTTTGTTTTCAGATGCTGCTTTATATCTTTAGCTTTAGTTTCCATTAGATTTCATTGTAAATTGTTGATTCAGTGCACAGTTAGAGTGTTAGATCTGTGAAAAATGGCCTCTACAGTCCCTAATATGCTTGAGTAAAAAAAGATTTGCAACTGCTTATTAAAAATGCAACAAGCAGACAAACAGATCAGAGTACAGCATTGTGTTTGTTCAAATTTAGCACTATTTATTGTCTTTTGTGGTAAAACCCTCTCTGCATAACCTTGCACTTGAAATACACCATTAGAAGTACCTGCTTTAAACCAGTGTGTCACAGTTAAGAAAAAAAATCCTCTCAAAAATGTATGAAATGAATGACCTAATACTGCCACAAAACTGTACAATATGTAAAGTACTGGTATAATTTGCAAAGAGCTATGTAAGTTTAGTGTGGTTCTGTTGCAGGTGTCAGTATCTCTATGAAGACTTCACCCTTCACACAGTTATGTTCTTGTCTGTCTAGGTTGTGTGTCTGTCTACGGCAGTCTGCTGTTCAGGAGCTGATAACTGAGCTTTTTCCTCAGGTTTCTCATCCTAGTTTCGCTTTTGGAAAATGCACATCCAAGCATTTTTTTCTTCTCCCCATTAAAACCTGCATCCAAAGAAGGTTTCTGCAAATGCAGTGATTTTCTGTCCTTCTGATGTTACTCATCTTTGTCCTTCCTTACAAATATAGTGAATCATTATTTGGCCTGGACTTTAATGCTGTCTTTACATCCTGCCTTCATTTGTAGACCTTTTTTCCATCTGAGCCTTTTCAGTTTTTTCCCCATGTTACATCCTCCCTTTTCCTTCTTTCGTCTACTTTCTCCCTCAGAATTTTGCCTCCTTCTCCCAAAACAATAATAACAAGCTTAGTGGTGCAGCACGCTGACTGGCTCATACGCCAGAAGCAACTGAATCCCACAGCTCAACACCAACAGATAATCCTCTCTGCAAAGCCAGCCTTCCTCTTCTGGAACAATGCTCTCATTTACACCAGAGTGACCCTTAACTTAGTGCAGGAAAAGGCTGAGAGAAGGAAAGATAGAGGGAAACAGGCTTAACAAGTTCAGCACTGAGAATGATTTTTAAGTGAGGCCACAGGATTTTTGAAGACTGAAAAAATGCCAAAAATAACTTTTTAAACTTGTTGGTCATGACTTGCATTTTCCTCCATGGTATATTCCTACTGCTAAGCTTTAACATGGCTGCCATACTTTTCTGCCAGCGCCACACCAACCATTCAGCAATTGGAAAAATCAGAGGTTTAAAACTCACACACAGAGAAAAACACACACTATGTGACAGTGGGACACTGGCAACCTCGCGGCTCTGCATCCGTCCTCAACCTCTGATGACTGCCAAGACAAACACAGCAGCAGCTGTGAGGCCCAAACAAGAGGATGCATTATTAGGCTGCTCTTCAAAGCTGTAACAACTAGCTGGACTTGGTCAGATCACACCAGGCAACACACACGCACACGGGGTACAGACAACCCTGGTAGTAAGGTTGTTTTGAGGTTTCGTAAAAGAAAATGTGCCAGAAACAGAGTACAGACAATAAGGATGCCTTTATTTCTGGCAGCGCCTCTCATCAAGGTCACCATTGAGTTCTCTGGATGTCCCTGAAATTCACTCAAATACAACACCATATTTTTTCATGTAAGTTTTACGTTAAGTTTAGGTAAGCAGGGTATCTCATACACACAAATTGGTAGAATATACCCATGCCCTTTTCTAGTGTAAATAAAATCACAAAAATCTGAAATCTTTTTTAACTACAGTACAGTGTTGTAATACTTCATATTGGGTCTTCACTCAGGGCACAAAAGGTGTGATTTGTTCTATCTAGGTTTCTGGTATAAAGGAGTATTTATTTTCACATTGGCAGCTGATAGGGCAGAAGCTTTTCTAGACCCTCTGGTGCCACTGTCAGGAAGTCGTGTCCTGGTCTTTGACTGACAGAGTTTTGTTGCATCTGTGGAAATTTGGCAAGAAAACAGGGAGAAGTGTGAAAGAGAGTCAGAGCAGCTAGTTCACTATTGTGTTTAACTCGTATATGTATAAAGTAATGGCTGGGGATGGTTCATGTACAAACAGTCATGGCCAAAAATATCGGCACTCTTGCAATTCTGTCAGAAAATGCAACACCTATCTTAGAAAGTTGTTCCACTATATATTCGCTTGTTTGCACCGGAACAACACAAAAAAACACAAAAAAGTCAAACTTAATAAAAATTCACACAGAACTCAAAAATGGACTGGACAAAATATAGGCACCTTGTCAAAACTGTAAGAAATAATTGTCTTTCAAGCATGTGATGCTCCTGTAATTTGTATTTAGACACACCTGTGGCAAGTAACAGGTGTGGACAATATAGCAATCACACTTGAATCAAACCTTTGTGTGAATCAAACCACACTGAGCATGGAGAAAAGAAAGAAGTGTAATATGTTGTCTTTGGATTTGAAAGAAAAAAATGTGGGAAAACACGAACAATCTCAAGGCTACAAGTCCATCTCCAGATATCTTAATGTTCCTGGGTCCATAGTGCATAATATCATCAGAGGTTTACAGCCCATGGCACGGTAGCTAACCTTCCTGGATGTGGACGGAAGAGCAAAATGAATGAAAAATTACAACAGAGGATTGTGCGAAAGTTGGATAAAGAACCCTGATTAACTTACAAACAAAGTCAAGCTGATCTGCAGACACGGGCTACAACAGTGTCCCGCACTATCCGTCGCCATCTGAATGAAAAGGGTATCTATGGTAGGAGACCCAGATATTAAGTAGTAGTTAGGGGTACCACTAATTTTGTCCAGTGCATTTTTGGGGTTCTGTGTGGAATTGTATCAGATTGAACCTTTCTTCTGTTTTCTCTGCTGTTCCAATGCAAACAACCAAAATATTAAATAAAATGTACCACAAGTACTGAAACATTTGCTAATGTAACAATTGGATAGCATTTTCTGACAGAATGGATGTCATCTTAGTCACTGTCCAGTCTATTTCCATATGGTTACTGGCTCAGTCAACACTCTTATAGTCAACACTCTTATGTACAGTTGTTTCATTACCTTACCTTTACCTTTATGTGCATGGTTCCCCTTACAAAAAAGTATATTAAAGTATATATATATATATATATATATATATATAGTATACTTCTTTTAAACTAAAAATCAGTATACTTTTTATGTACTTCAGAGGTAGACTAAAAAGTGGGCCAATTTAGTCCGAAGAGGTATTACAATAGTATACTAGCAAGTATACTAGAAGTACGTAGAAGTATACTTACTATACTTTAAGTATATTTAAAGTATACTTAATGTAATAAACTTTAAGTATACTGCTTCTTTGTAAGGGTCATCTCTAGGTTGGTTCAGATTCTTCAGCACACTGACTATAATGTGCTTAATAATCATTTT
>OMLM01020076.1:17503-35416 GCA_900302695.1 Helostoma temminkii | reverse complement strand
AAAATGCAGTTTGCATTACACTAGTAGCTGCACAAGTTCGCGCATATGAATGGGACATCCTGCACCTCCTGCGTAACACAGTCTAAACTTGAGTGGTAGCATGATATTCATATGTTATTTTGCAAATAAATCAGGGAAGTAGCAGTGTTTAGAGCCGACGAAGTGCAACATCATAGTAGATCATAGCTTTGTCCTACAATGCAATTTTTGATGGTGCTGTGACACCCCTGGGATTCAATAAAGTTATCTCAAAAAATAAAAACTGCACTGATTGACACATGGAGAGCCTAGCAAAGGTTGCCAAGTTACGGTTGGTATTCTAGGGCGGAGCTTAGGAAGTGCCATTTTATGCCTTTGATGTGTAATGTCATGTTTTAGAATGGTTGAATGTTTGAATGTTAACAGATACTGTTTGGATATTTACTGAAAATTCAGACATTCCTACACTATTAAGCTACTAGACGCACATGAGAAAAGACATGGATGCCAATGCAAAAACAACCACAATGGATAGAAAAGAACCAGCACCGTCCAAGCACATACAGCAAATCAGACTCAGTGTTCGTCCACTGATCCAGTGTTTTGCTATTAAGATGACACCGAAACTGTGGACGCTGTTAGAATCAGGTAAGCCTGACCAGGCCACAAAAATGATGTTAGCAGACTTCCTTTTGGAGTTCATAATATGCACTTCAAAATCCCTCCTGATGGTTTTATCGTACGTAAAAACAGTGTCAGAGAAGCGTGTTCGCTACATGATAGGGAATGCAGTTAGGTGGATATATAATGAATTCGACAATGTTAAGAGTTCGTGTATTAAAGCAGAGCAGTTGACAGCACTTATTGTTCGGGAGGTCGCAGAAACTGTCAATATAGCCCTTTCCTGTCGTATACACCCTGACAACCCTGTAGTAAGTCTACGTACTGCTCCTGGCGTTCTTAATGTTATGATTGAGCATGTCTGCCAAATCTTTAGGGTTCACATCGACAGGGTGAAAATGTTTTTCACTCCACATCACAGACAAAGAAACTATATCATCACCAAAGAGGATGTGGACTGTGAGGAACCACAAGCCTTAGAAACTACAATAAGTCAAAGAGTCCAGAAAATTATTTGTAAAGAGTTGAATGAAATCATTAATGCTCTTTTGGATAATGTATCAGACTTTGAGTTCAACCTATTCACATATGAAGCTGCTTGGAAGATTAAGAAGTTGGCAGACGACACTGCCGAGTTCATTTTTGAAGAGGTAGAGAACTTGCAAGAGAGAAAATTTGAAAGGTCAGGTTATGCATTTCAAGAGAGGTTCATGCAGAAGAGGGAGGCAGTTGAGCACAAAGTCAAGATCTTCTTTGCAGAACACTTTATTAAAGCATCAATACATAACACAGTGGGCCAACTAAACACCGACTTTGCCCTAGAAACTAAAGAGCAATGCAAGGAGTCGGTGCAGTCTCTCATGGACAGAGTAAACTCACTGCTTCTGACAGAGACTAATCTAGAAGATGACATTAATGTGTTTTGGAAATTCAAGAACATTGCAAGTGGTAAAGTTCCAAGATTCACACAAGCACTTACAAATGTCCTCTACAGTCACATTAAACAGAGGGAGCTGCCTACCAAAATGCCCGTCCATCAATTTGAAGCTTACTTACAGGCTGCTATTAAAAACAAAGTGCAGCATTGTCTGGGACTGACAAGCTGGTGGCTGAACACTGAAGCAGGTAGCTGCAGTAAAAGAGTGGCACACACTGTAATGGACCCTGAATCACTGTCAGAAATTCAGCTGCCAGAGGTCAGAAGTGGTGCAGAGGTTCCAATATATGAGGTTATAGAAGGTGAGGAGGTGTATTATGATGGTGACATAGATAAGGACTTCAGGAATGAACAAGAAAATGAGGAGATGCATAAGAAGATTTGTTTTTCACCAGTGGATGAGGAGTTTTGTACAAAACCTATGTATGATGAGATGCATGTCCTACCCATATACGAACCCACGCATAAGGAAATGCATGCTCCACACATGCATGAGGAAATTCAAATTTCACCTGTGGATTTAAAGGTTTGTTCAAAAACAATGTTTGAGGAGACGCTTACCCTAACTGAAATAAGTCAAAGAGTCCAGGAAAAAGTTTGGAAAGAGTTAGATGTAATCGCTAGTCTTCTTTTGAGTAATGTATCAGACCTGATCCTGTTCAAGTCTGAAGCTGCTCAGAAGATTAAGATGTTGGCAGACAATACTGCCAAGTTCATTTTTGAAGAGGTAAAGAACTTGAAAGGGAAAGAATTTGAAAGGTCAGGTTATGCATTTCAAGAGAGGTTCATGCAGAAGAGGGAGGCAGTTGAGTGCAAGATGAAGATCTTTTTTGCAGAACACTTTATGAAAGCATCAATACATAACACAGTGGGCCAACTAAACACCAACGCCCTAGAAACTAAAGAGGAAGGCAGGGAGTCAGTGCAGTATCTCATGGACAGAGTAAACTCACTGCTTCTGACAGAGACTGATCTAGATGACGACATTAATGTGTTTTGGAAATTCAAGAACATTGCCAATGATGAAGTTCCAAGATTCACACAAGCACTTACAAATGTCCTCTATAGTCACATTAAACAGAACAAGATGCCTTCCAAAATGCCCGACCTTCGATATGAAGCTTCCTTACGGGCTGCTATTAGAACCAAAGTGCTGCGTTGTCTGGGACTGACAAGCTGGTGGCTGAACACTGAAGCAGGCAGCTGCAGTGAAAGGGTAACACATGCTGTAATGGACCCTAAATCACTGTCAAAAATTCAGCTGCCAGAGGTCAGAAGTGGTGAAGAGGTTCCAATATATGAGGTTGTAGGAGGTGAAGGGGTGTATGACAATGATGGCATAGATGAGGACTTCAGGAATGAAAAAGAAAATGAGATGCATAAGAAGATTTGCTTTTCAGTCGTGGATGAGGAAGTTTGTGCGAAACCCCTATTTGAGAAGACCCATGTCCTACCCATACATGAGGAGCTTTGTGCAGAAGCCATACATAAGAAGATACAATCTCAAGACATGCACGTGATTTGTCTTTCACCCACGAAACCCATCCATGAGATCTGTACAAAACCCATCCATGAGATATGTGCTCAACCCGTACAAGAGGCGATCTGTACTAAACCCATATATGAGGAGATGCATGCCCAACCCGTATATGGGAAGATATGTACGAAACCCATCTATAAGGAGATGTGTGCTCAACCTGTACATGAGATTTGTACGAAACCCAAACATGAGGAGATGCATGATCAACCCATACATAAGATTTGTATGAAATCCAACTATGAGAAGATGTGTGCTCCATACATGCAGGATACAGCAGCACAGACAGACCGCAAAATATTTGTCATGACACTTATGGAAAAATTAATTTCGAGCATATTCAACAAAGTACAGTGGACCACTGTAGAATCAAAGGCCATCATTGAGCGTCTATTTGACAAAGTATGGGCTGAAGTTGAGAACATGGATTTTGACATATCTCGAAAATCAATTAAAAACCTCGACAAGACCATATTCAAGGAGCTGTGTAAGAAGACCGGCTGTGTAGAGGCCTTGCTGGTGTTCATGAGATTAGAAAATCCAGAAATTGAAAACTGCATCATCTCCTCTTTTATACGTCACCTCACAAAACCAAAACGGGAGTCAACCATCAGTAGGTTCTTCACCTCTGTGGGCAAAGCCATCACCAATGTCTGTAAAAGGAAAAACAGAGTAGGTGTCATTTAGGTGAAATAATAATAAATACTTTCATCTTGAAGGGAGAAAAAAAAAGATTCTCTTCCCGCCTTAGCTCACGTTGTGCTCCACTGGTCTGTGTCTTTTTAAAAATCTTATGGGAAAGCGACCTGTAGATTTGGATATCTCGACCAGGATTTGAGCTCTGCGAGTCACGACATTAGAGTGTTGGCTGGTGTGATGTCATGGGTTTTCTCCAGGTAATAAGGTTTCCTCGCTTCAAAACATTAAACAATTGGTCACCATAAATTATTAAATATCATAATAAAAAATAAAATTTGGCAACAATTTTGTTGACAAAATCACCTGTGTTCTGCTGTTTTTTACTTATAAATTTGTCATGTATTTAAAGTAAAATGAAAACTATGTTCTTATAATTGTTACGTGAAAACCAGCTGAATCTGCAAATTCTAAAATAATCATAATCTAAAACTGGCCAAAAGCTAACATACAATATGCTTCCCTATTATGGCTTTCTTATAACAATAGAAAAAAGTGTAACGTAACGAAAATTTGTTTCATGAATCAGTTTTTACCCATGTTTAGTGTGTACCAATACAAATTCTTCTATTAGGTAAATAAATACAAGAAAATAAAGGTAATTTTGTCCATTAGCACACTAACACACTATATTATTAAATACAGTACACATTTTGGGTGTTAATTAAAGTTAAAAGGCGATATTAAAGTTCAGGGAAGGCCTTTTCAGATTAGACGCGGTTTGCACTGTACTTGCTGCTAAGGTTGGGTGCACCGTGGGCACCATTCACTACGCAACAAAGAAATACAGTACGTGATTAGCAGGTAGTAGAAATGGCTGGTTTATTTCAAGGAGCGTTACCACGTATTTGTCTGTAAATCAGCTATAATTCTGCTGATGAGGAGAAGAAAACGAGCTACAACTAAGCGGTTGTGGCTCCATGAAATCCTACAACAATGGCAGGAACTCTGTGATTTTAGGCTCATTCAGGAGCTGCAGCTGTAGCCTGACTCTTTTCAGGCTGAGTCATGACCAATTTGACAGCTTATGGACGGGATTAGCACCAGAGCTCACAAAAATAAGGACCAACTTTCCACTTTTCTACAAACCCGTGTGCACGGAGCTGTCAGGTTCTCTGTGATTGGACGCGCCAAGTTGACATCACAAACTTAGACTCAGCTTAACGGAACGCCAATGCGCTCTTGCGCCAAGCAAAAACAAAGGAATGAATAGGATTTTCAGTGCATGGAACATGTCATTTGGATTAAGGGAACAGCACTAAGTTGGTCTAAATCGTATCTGTCAAATAAGTTCTAATTTGTTCATGTTAATGATGAGTATTTTATGCACACAAAAGTTAGTTATGATGTTCCACAGGGTTCTGTGCTTGGACCAATACTTTTTACTCTATACATATTTCCCCTAGGCAGCATTTTTAGGAAACACTATAAATTTCCATTGCTATACAGATGACGCCCAGCTATACTTAGCCATTTAACCAAATGAAACCAATCAATTAGTAAAACTTTAAAAATGTTTAAACGACATAAAGACCTGAATGTCCTGCAATTTTCTACTACCTAATTCAGACAAGACAGAGGTTATTCTATTTGGGCCCAAAAACCAAGCCAAGTGTTGTGTTGTTGTTTTGAGACCTGTTGTTCTTTTCTCAGTCTTTTCACTCATCCCAACAGTTCGAGGCAGATGGCCGCCCACCTTGTCCCTGGTTCTGCTGGAGGTTTCTTCTTTTCTTCTTTTGGGAGGTTTTCCTCTCTACTGTTAACTAGTGCTTGCTCAAGGGGGATTTCTTGGGTTTTCCTTATTATTTAGTTGTATTGTAAGGTCTTAAACCTTACATTGTAAAGTGCCTTGAGATGACTTTTGTTGTGATTTGGTACTATATAAATAAACTTAAATTGAATTGAAATATTATTTCATTGTACTTCTTTTCATAATATTTTTTCCAGGTACATTTTATTGAATTCCATACTTTTTAAATTCAAAATGTAATTTGTCCAAAGTTAGATTTTATGTTATAATACTGTTCACAATGACCTTTTATTTCATAATACAACGTTTTAGCAGAATTACTAGTGGGTTGGACCTCTACGCCAACTGGCTGTTCCTAAAACATCAATTATTTTCCTCGATACCTCCTCCTTGGACAGGTGAAGCTGGAACTTACTGGGTCAAACATCATAGGGGCAGGCGACCTGGCACCAACTTCCTTCAGTTTTGCTTAATTTAGCAGATCAAACAGAGAGATGTTAGCATAATCTTGTAAAATTTGTCACCATCTAACTACTCCCTACAACACTGTAACTAGCTACAGCTACAGTAGATACAGAGCTACCTCTTCCAAATTGCTAATGTTAACACAGAAGACAGTGTTTTCTCTCCCTGCCAGGAGCCAGGGGCGTTGCTAGAGATAAAGCTTTACTGGGGCACAGCTCCCCATCCTGGTCCTAGCCAGAATTTCTTTGTCTCACTCCGTACACAACAAGTACTTGGAAAGGTTAACATAGTAATCATTATGAAAATATTTATTTAATTTAACCTACATCATGAAAAAGGAATAGGTTGTACATACCAACAACAAACCCTGAGATTTTCTTTGTAAAAAAAAAATTATAATAATTACTGCTTCAGAACAAAAGACGTCCCAAGAAACCAGTTATTTTGAAATGTTTTAGATAAATAAAACACGCACACAAACACACACTAATCCTACGGAAACTGAAAGAACTGGGAAATGTAAACATGTCCATTTATGACTATATCAACTACAAACGAAGAGTATACACTGCACATTCTGAAAATAAAGCAAAGTATTCCCCATAAGTGTAAAAGCACCTATCTTGTCCACCAAGTCTAAACAGATTTCGTTCAATTTTATGCTAATGCACAGTCTGCTAGCTAGCTCGTTTGTTTATCTACTCTTACCACCCTCAAACTCATCTCTACTGTCTTCTTTCTGCTTGGTTAGTTTAAAGAACTTTCTGATATCCATCTACAGGAGGAGTCAGTAATGTTTCAGGCAGTAATATCACCTGTGGAAATTTATGTTAGTTTTAGTTTTAGTAGGTTTTCATTCCTGATGTGCGCTGATTGAAATCTGCACATGGTGCAGTGTTCAGGATACACAGACGCACCGGCTGCAGCACCGGCTTTCATTGCGTGGAGCTAGCTGTGAAAGCGTTAGCATTTGGTAAAGTTATTGCTGGACTGATGTAAAACTTGGACCAGGGACAGCTTCATTTCAAATATGTTGCTGCTGCAATAACATTACTCTTTCAAACCGAGCTGAAGGCGTGACATCTAACCAGTGAGCAACCTCAGGAACTCAGAAACTAACTGTTCTTCTGTGAGCCTTCAGTGCGAGATTGTTTACCACAGCAAACCTGTAAACCCGACCTGGCTTCTGATGCCAGCTCTCAAACTCATATACTGAACAATACAGGAGCTTCAGCGTTTTCCAGGTGTACAAAAGTCGGACAGTGGCTGTTTAATTACGAGTAAAATAGTTAACAGGAGTTAATACATCTTCCACATTTCTCTCATCACCAGTTTTTATTTATTAAGTCTTATTGCTTGCGTTCAGAATTTTGACACAAATCATTAAAAACACTTCTGCCTCAGCCCGAACCGTCAGAGATTCTCTTTGTATTTGTATCCAGACCCACCATCAAAGTTCTCGACTTGTAAATAAAAGATGGTTGATGTGCTTCCAGTGTGCAGGGAAGAAACAATCTTGCTAGTGCTGCTGCTCTTGTGTTCAGACTTTTGACATACAATGTTCTTAATAATCGATCAGTTGGTTGTTTTACAAGTGTTGTTATTCCACCAACTTCACCCAAACTGAATATTAAAGGGTAAGTCAAACACTCAGTATGGCTTCAAACTTTAATTCCTGGTATCACAGCAGGTGTTGTGACTAGACGGCTGATTAGAAACACCTGCTGAGACATCACTGATTAGGATGTGGCCAGAAATGCAACGTGCCTTACAACCAAGTGGCAAAAGCAGTTTCTTGTAGTTTAGGGTCAGTCCACCCTTTCAGCAACAATTCAACAACTGCTCATTATTGTGTTGCCTGTTGCTTCGAGAAAAATATACTGTAAAGCGCTTTATAATCTATATAACATGTAGGTTTGATGTATGTTTATTATAGCATGCTGCTAAGCTATCGCACTGCTAATCAGGGTCTTCTGCATGCAGAATTGAAAAAGAATGAGAGACTGTCTAGTCACTTGTTAAGGTTTCCTATGTGAATGATGACATCAACAGAACAATAGCCCTGGTATTGTGCATTTTGGCTCACTAAAACATTACCATTGCTTGGTGATACATTTTAGTTGTATAGGAATGAGACAGGGTTGCACATTCTGCATGCTGATGAACTCTCTCCATCGAGTCCCAACTACTTCAGTTTGGAGGTTTAATTAATTTTGCTGCTGAACCTTTTGCATTTTGCTTAGATTCTTGTGAGAATCACCCAAGAGAACAAAACTGGTTCTGCCTTATACATCCAAAAGAGAACAACATAAATCTACCTGATAAAGTCGTAAATGAAAAATTATGTAAATTAATGGTGTTAAAAGTGCATTCAACACTAAACTGAACACTGTTTCTCTGGATTTTCTAAATCAAATTAGATGTGACTGTAAAATTAATCAATGGTGCTATCAGATAAACACAATAAGAAAAATGTGACAAAATGTGATTCTTACAGGTGAACAGAACCTGCCTTACAAGCCAGTTGTAGGTGGTTTGACTTGAGGACACATCTGGCCTTGTTCTCTCCTGCTTCACGCTTTTTCACGTATTTTTTGAATTTCTATTGGTCAAGTTTTTACTGCAAACCAAAAAAGACTTAGGGTGTTTCAGTGACTCAGTGGTATTAATAACTGTTATCAGCCCCCTGCAGATATGGTATGATTGGCTTGGAATATTCCTACTAGCTTCCCTCTATAAAGAAATACAGGCGTTGTATTTTGCATTTCATTTTTTGCTTGTTCGATTGCTTGTTTTGCCATTTAGTCACTGATTACAGAACACAGTCTTACCGGTACTGTGACATCTTTTGTTTCCCTGGTTTGATTTTGTACAAAAAAACTTAATTTTTTACTATGTAAACAATTTTCTGTGTATATTTTCTTCATAATTTGTAGACTTTTCCTGCAATTGAGAATTTATTAGACTGTTGATGAGAGGAGAGCGAGACAGAAAACACCTTAGAAAAAAAATACTGTACAGACTGTACTGTAAACCAATACATACTGCTGTCCAATATGAAATCCTGTACATTTACGTTAGAGTGTGTCAGACTGTAGCAAGAACACAAATCAACTCGATGCACCGCCACAACAATGCCATTTTGTCACATCTCTACCTGAGGCCACCGACTCCTTTCCACAAAGGGTCATATGCACACACACACACATAGATTCAGAAACATGAGTCACAGAGATGGTCTTTGTGTCCCTACCTGTCAATCAAACCTCCATTAGCGGCTACTTGGGTGGGTGGCTCAGGGTCCACCGCTGTAGATGTGAATGTGAGATGACAGTGCTGCATTTCCTCCTCAATATACACATTTCCCATCCGTGTGTGTGTGTGTGTGTGTGCTGTTGTGTTGGTGTTAAACCTTATCAGTAAGGTACACACTAAAAGACACAAAGCCACCTTCACACAAGCCATGCATCAAGCACCTGTGATAATGTTTAATTCAAATAAGGAAAGAGATAATGAGACATTTTTCTCAGTTCTGTTTGTAACATCTCCCAGAGTGACGTTTCCTGTAGGATTTAAATTGTATGTAAAACTGAATCTGATTTTGTTGACTCGAAGCATTTAAAGCGTTTGTCAGTGCGTCTGTGTCCCTTGTGCCCCCCCTAAAGGCAGGTCATCATGAATCATGTCAGAGCAAATCTGCTCTTAAAAGCAGCCCTCTGCACTGAATAGACACACACACACACACACACACACACACACACACACACATGCACACACACAGTGGCCAGTGGCTGGTTTGTAGCCAGCAGTGGTGAATCACAGCGGTCATTACTTGGTGTTTCATATGCGGCGCATGACAGACACAGATCAGTGGAGCACTTCTGTATAGCTGGCATCTGCTCTGCTCACCTCGGCAACTTCTGGTTTCTCTTTCTACCTCCTTTTCTATGTTTGGGTATTACCTTACATCTGCGGTCTTTCCCCCCCTGCAAATTCTCCTCCTCATTGTTTGTCTTAGCACTATTGTACTCTACAGCATCTACTTCTTTTTTTTTTTTGGTTTAATCCCCCTTTTGGCCCCATCTTCACTTACCTGTTTCCTCTACTTCTCACTTCTGGCCTTACCGTTCTTAAAACTGTCTTTCTGTACTTGTCATACACCCACTCAAGTTGTCTGCACCTCTTTCCCGTTCTTCAGGGCTACTTTCCTTTCTCTGCACCTCCTCTGCTCTATTCAGCATCTTTTCCCTTACCTTGCTGTTTTCGTCTCATCTTTTTTTGCCCTTACCCAACCATTTTAATTTTCATTTTGCTGCTTTTGTTTGTTTTATAATTTTTTTTCTACTGTTATACACCTTCATGACGCCACTTGCCTCCTTTTCCTCTACTCATGCCTCTAATAACCTCCTCTAACAAATTACTATTTGTTATCTTAATCTTCCCCTTCCTCAGTTCTTTCTTTCGCAGTCTCTTATTTCCTCTCTTCTTTCCTTTCTTGATTTTCTACTTTGTTTCATTTTGCCCGCACCTTGTTACGGACTTCCTTCATCATTCTCCTTGCTTCCAGTTTCTTTGCCAAAACTTTCCTTTCTCTTTTGCACTTCTTCTTCCTCTTCTCACTTGTGTATATTGTCCCTGCTCCCATGTATTGTTTTTTCTTCCTGCTTTATTTTCTCCTGTCTCTTCTTCAACTCTACATCTCTGCTCCCTCCTCTCTTCCCTTCCCGTCTTCCTCTTTCTGCCCCCTCCACTCCTCTACTCCATCCTTGCCTCTTTGGCAGCCCTAGGCACAATTTCAGTGCCTGTTAGGTCAGTATGACTAATGTGTAGAGGAAAGGCAGATCTGTAATAAGCGATATGATCAGATCCTGCAAAACCAGGATGCTGCATGGGTAAAAGCAGCATGGCCAATTTGAGTTAAAAACAATATCCTGAAGAAAACAAAGCACTGCATGCATGATAAAAACTATATTTGAAATAGATCAATTTATAATTGAAAGTCAAGGTTTAATTCTAAGAAATTTCTTCATGGAATTGAAAAATATGAGATGAATTATCTGCCTGCTGCCTCTAGGTTGTCTTTCAGTTGCCATGTGTACATATCTCAGTAGTCTGGTTAATCACGTTTGTTAATCAGCTTTGTATGAGTCTTGATTGTTTTTTTTACTTGAGGTTAAATACATTAATTCTTTTCAAATATTCTCTTTTCTGTCTTTGTCCAGTTTCCAGCTGTTAATCTGACTTTTTTTTAAGTGTGTATATTTTAACTATGACATTTTTAAAAAGTATAGCCATAGCTCAGTAAGCATTATACTATAAGGCACTGCATGGTGTTTGTCAGTGTGAGTGTGCGAGCTGTAAACAGAAGCAAAGGCTGCCATCTATCGTTCCCACTTCTCACCCCATGTGTGCATACGTCAAATTGGTTTCTAGTGTGGAGCGACATGCAGAGCTGCATTCATGCTATTTTTTAAAATAATATTTCCATCCTCAGAACTGCTCTATGAACACAATGTTTTGTTGCTGTATTGAATGTTCTGGTTTATTGGGACTGTTTCTCAATAGCCTCAGTATATTTATACTAAATTATACTACAATACTTAAAGCATTGCTAAGTGAAAAATATAAAAATGTGGTCTTTTGTTCCAATATTGCTTTTACTCTTTGACTGACACTAAGGCTCGACATTTGCTGCTGATATTTCTGAAATTGTTTATTTTCTACAGTGTTGAAACTGCTAACAGTTCCCTGCTAAAATGCAAAGCCATGGTTTATGATTTTTGTGTACACCTTTAGGAGTGTATACAATATACAAAGAATACCAATACTGATTTTCATGATTTTTTCACATTTTACAAATCCTTAAGCTGCTTTCTTATACTGTACCTTCATGTCAGATATGCTTATGAAAGCAGATCAGAAATCTGAGTATATACACCTTATAAGTTGAAAATGGATGAACATACTTAAAAAAAATATTCAATAAGGCAACAGTGCACTGGACTTTATTGCACAATATTTAAAACTTACTTTTTAGACCATTGAACTATGCATAGCCTCATGGAGACAAGCATTGCACTGTTATTGCTCAGATGTCTTTAATGCTCTGCAGTGAAGCTTGTTTGCCTACAGATCCGATATGTGCTGAAAGATCTAACCATAAAGTGCAATATGATGTTTGGCAAGTCTGAGCCTCTGAGTCAAAAACCAATATATTTCTTTACTTCTGACTCAATAACGTGTCCAGGAGAAAATTGCATTCCTGTAACGTGTGTTGAACTTAGAAATTATCTGGTTAGTTTTGCTTCAGTTTTGCTGGATTATGTGATGGGCTTAGCTGCAGGAAGTTGGAGTACACTAATGGAAGAGTTCTCTTGAAATGGATGTTTACAGCTTTAGACTGAAAACTACAAGCGCAGAAGCAATTATTCAGTTGATATACAGGTTGATGCTGCTCCGTGTTTAAATACTGCTCTTGATTTTTAAAAAGAAAGTCCTGATGATTTCAAAATGAAGGTAAAATAATTTTTTATAGAATGCTTCTGAAGGAAAAGAGTTAGGGGTTTATTTTTCTTTCTCTTGCAGATCTGTATTATAACATGAGATGAAATTCGAGACACAGCATTTGTATTGTTCATATAGCTTTTTATAAATATGTTTTTCACATGCTGACAAACAAGATCAAGCTGCATGCTCATTAGCCAGTTTTGGAAGTCGTTCTGGTGTCCCCAGCTTTTAAAGATATTTTCTTATTTCTCCAATTGGGTTTTAGACCTCTGTTACCTACTGGCATGTTGCCATAGCAACTTCTTGTTAGGCTAGAAAAATACTACAAGGTTTTGATAAGACTTAGCCCCAATTAAGCCAGCCCACACAAATTTAGAAGGCCAGGGTAGAAATCTGAGCCATTCTTCCCAGAGGGCTTCTTATTCCACAAACCTAATTTTGCATATTTGTGTAAAACAGGACTTTAATACAGTAAAGTCTACCATGATTAACTGTTTGACAACATCAGGGCAAAATCTGAAATATTTATCCATATCTAGAGCTTGTGGGTGTGGGTGTGTGTGTTATCTAAGCCTTTCTCCAGTGCAAATACCTACAAGATAAAACATATAAACCCTTTACAAGTAATAACACATAAAATCTCCTTTTCAGTCTTACCTGTCATTGTATATATGATACCCCCAATGACACATATGCAGACAAACAGAAGGAAAAGTCTAAAATACTCAGGATTGACTGAGAAAAATGAGCATAAGTGTTCTTCCTCTTGGTATTGTGTCAAGTACTTCTCTGCCATTCGGGACTATAGGTGGAGGCAAACTAGACGCTGTCATACATCATTAAATAGAGTTTGGTTCCAAAGCTGTATAAAAAATGCAGTCTTGTAATAATTGGGTAAATAATGACATGTCCAGGAGGCAGTTTGAGGGAGCATGAGACTGGCTGGTACCTAATAAATAGATGTTTTGGCTCCTGGCTCCTTGTTAATAATGGATTTTTAGGGTGCAGATAAGCAGAGACTATATTCCACTCTCCTCTTGTTAAATTTGACACAGCTATCCAATTTATCTTATACCATAGTAAGTAGGCTTGTTCTGATAATGAAAATATTGCGTACAGAATTTCTCAAGATATCCAAACTGATGCGTCAGATCAATACAAACTAATTCATATAACTACCATTATTAAATGTGAGGACATGGTGTGTTATATCTTTCACCCAGGATTAGATCTATTGATCTGTAAAACATTTCAGCATTTTTCAGCAGCACACACACACACATGCACAAACAAATTGCCTCTGAATGTAATCCAGCCAGTGATTATTTTGCCACAGCAATTTAACTGTAAAAACAATTTAGTGGTATAAGAAAATTCTTTGTAGCAGACAGCACTGCCATTATTTATAAGACAAATTGGCATCCACTACAGCAGTCAGTAAGTCCTCCAACTTAAAAAATCATATATATATATGTCCCTATCCTGTCATATGACCCAGTTCATTGGTATCTAAATACATATGTACTATGTTAATGTGTCATTTTTACTACAGAAATTGTTTTAATACCTTGTGTGCACACAAATAAGCTACATCTCTGTCAAAAACAAAAATGGCCACCAAAATAAAAATGTTAAAGCATGGAGTAAAGCTGTGGCTGTAGTCTCTGTTTTGGTTCAAAGAAAGCTTTATTGTGTGATAATGCAAGGTATAAATTTGAAGAAGAGCTGCTTAGGGACAACAGTTATCATTCTTACTCAGAAATGAGGTTTTCAAATTGTATAAAACGCATAATCTTAGATGTTTATAATCACAAAGATTGTTTGGTTTGTGTAGGGATCGGTGTAACCCTCAAACACTGATCCCACAGAAATAGAAAATTTTGTTGATTTGGCTTTAACACATTGTTATGTTTTTAAACATTATGTCCGTGGGACTTAATTCAAGAGAGTTGCATAATTAGAACTTATGCAACAGCAAATACTCCGCAAAATACACTCAAAGCACTTAACGCAACAACTACATGAAGACATACAATAAAGCACTAGTCAATAAAAGTAGGCCTTTACTGAATTAATTTGTATCAGTACATTTTGTAAAAAAAAAATCAAATATGCTTGATAGATGATATACAGTGGACTGCATGTCCATTTGAGCTTTCACAAACTGTTCATCTCCTCCCACTGGCAGCATTGACTTCATCACTTTTTCAAAAGAATTAATGACTAGAGATGTCAAGGCTTCTGGTCGACGCTTTCATTTAATACATCTGTGTGGTTGCTCTTAGCAACAAGTATGACTTTTTTTTTTTTTCTTCACATTTTGCTGGCTGAGAAACATCAAGCAATATATTAGACTAGTCCCGGGTGGTTCTGTAGGAGTAATAAGCAACATGTGACATAGACTGTCAGGGTCAGAGTTCGTTCTGGGTTTTAAACATCAACACATTTAACGTAGTCCATGTTATACTGAAGGGCAAGAGAAGCTAAAGACACATTTGAAGATCAAATCAAAGGTAACATCATTAAAACTATGGACATCCGACCTTATTCATCGTTCATAATGAGAGCTGTGTCTATTTTGGTAGCACTCATACACAGAGTTTCAGTCCATCCTACACAGTCTTTGTTATTAATTCTCTGTATTTCCACGTTACACTGGCTTGCTTCATATATTCCTATTTTCTGTTTCACCTTCTGTTTTCTTTTGCAGAGGTTACCAAGCTAGAAGGTGTTCTATTTCTTATTCAAGAGAAAATTTAGTGATGTAGGGGCGTTTGGGAATACTTTCTCAGTGTTGCTAGGGATGAAGGTATCTGTAAAAGTAAAGTGACACCCAAGTGACACCCAGGAGCTGACAGCATCTCTGGGGTCATAAATATCACTGCAAGGCTCCTTTTTAAACATGCTCCAGTTCGGACTGTCCACATCACCCTGGAGAGTCATAGCAGAATCATTAGACCGTGTCTGAATATATTTAGGACTGTGCAGCTCACACAGATAAAGTGCATGGAGTCATGATCAGCTGTCTGCAGAGGATGCAGGATTTTGTTGTGCCTAGTGAGGCGAGACATACAATGATGGAAATTCGACACTGAACATTTGTTAGTCTCCTTAATGGGGATTAGACATATGGACTGTGTTGTCTGTGTTACATAGACAAATATAATTTCTGCAGCAAATAATATAAGTATGGCTAAAACACTATCTAAATCATTGGAAAAAATAACAGGGGAACTCCAGAGACGTATGTGCAGGGCAGAAAGACAGTAGACTCTACATCTGTGGTTCAATTTAAGGATGTGAATGTGTTTGCCCTTTCATTTATGGACTTAGAGACAAGATCCATCTTCTGTTTATCTGGTTGCTGCCTATGTACATAAGTAAAGGTGTGCAGACCAAGAGAATTATTACGTTCCAGTTCAAGTTCCTTTCAGCCAAGCACATTAGATCTCGTTCGCACAGTGCAAATACTGTCAATTTATTTCGATGCAAGTTGATTTATATAGAGCCAATTTACAACAAAACAATTTCAAGGCACTTTACAATGTAAGGTTTAAGACCTTACAATACAACTAAATAATAGTCCCCTTTGAGCAAATATAGATAAATATGTTGGATAACAGGATTTTACAATATTTTTCACATCGCATTGCTTTTGTTAAAGTAGTTGTGATTGCAGCAGCTTGTGAGTTGCTTGTTAAGTTTTGAAATTAGACCTAGACATGAGTAAAATATTGATGTTTCAAACACAATATGTTGAGCTCTGTGAGTCTTATTAATTTCACACTTTTACTATTCGTGATTACAAAGACAATCGAATTCAGTTTTAAAAGAGTCTTAACTAAAACACCCCACCATTACGTCATATAATAAACGCTTTGCCCCTACTTACATTGTTATTAATGTGGTAGAATAACATTTTTAATCCAGTTTCATATATACATTGAACTGCATACATTTATTGCAATTTACTTTACTTCTCTGCCCAGGCATTTAAACTGCTAGTGTTTTTCTTCAGACGATACTGGGTTTCGTATGGTTGAAGGTCTGAGAGAGTTTCACACTTTAATGAAAGAAGTAACTGCTGACACATTCAAGTTGACAAATTTCTCTTGATCAAAAGTTGATGCTCTTGGTTGGTATTGCACCCATGCTTTATCCACACAGTTACATTCTGTAAGAATGTTTATTTACAGCCTTTAATCGGTTTAAATTTAGACTCTCTCAACACCTGAAACTAGCCCCACTAACACTGAATCACACGGGTCAGGCTTCAATTAACATGTGGCCTTAACACTGTTAATGAACACGTAGCAGCAGGCTTTATTTACAACATGACCTACCATACAGCATTGTTCTGTACTCTGATAACAAGGTGTTGAATAACTCTTCCACACTTATCTGCACGTATCGTCACACACACGTAATGACATGATGAAACTAAAAGTAAGAGGGTGTTGTATAATGATGGGGGCACTGCACGGGCCATCATGGTAGACATGAACTCATATCTGATGATCATTATCGCCCTTCCTCATGCAAGGCTCATGTACAATTAGCCTCATGATCTTTACATCTATTAGTATGAGCTGATCATACTGGTAGAATTAAAGATACAGGCACACACATTAACAACATTATAGTTCCAATTAACCTTTTCGATACATTTTTGTCGAAACTAAATATAAACACATACACAAAAAACAAATGGCAACATATTTTGTCTTAAAATGACATGGCCTTCTTTGGGCCAAAGATTCTTTTTGGAAATCCTCGGTTGGTAATAAGTCCTTTTTCTGTTATGAAGAATAGACAGCATCTCAGAAGTTCATTGGAGGAAGTTGCTCTTGTGATTTTTTCAATAATTCAATTCCATTTGAAACTCCCACTTCAGTTCCCTTTTCCAGTGTCTTTTGGTGTGACGTTTCTTGAATAAAAATGGCAAAATTAAATTAATTTAGTCTGACCTCTTCACCAACACACTGACTTTGAAATCAAACATTCAAGATGTGAGTGAAGTCACAGTGAAGCTTTCAAGGGGTTTAACAAAAGTATGGCATTATCTATCCAGGAATCACAGACATTTAAATACACACCTCCATTTTAGTGGCTCATAAGTAATGGGACGAACAGCTGACAAGCAGCTGCATGGCTTGGGTTGGCCTATTCAATAATTACTCCATGACCAATCAAGCAAATGAAATATTATTAATATTATATTCTGCGTAGAGTATATATTTTATAGCCATTTACTGGATATCTTAAAATTAGGTCTAAGTAGGTGTGAATGCAAGTGAAATAGTGAAAAACACAATAAAAAATTCAGAGAGAACCAAAAACATTCGGAGAGGCCAAAACAACAGTTTGGAAAAATCTTAAAAAGATGAAAATAACTGGCAGCTCAGAAAAACATTTCATGAA
>OMLM01020076.1:0-17483 GCA_900302695.1 Helostoma temminkii | reverse complement strand
ATTTCATGAACGTTATTACATTTTAGTAAGTATTATGGTACTGTAGCATTGGGTAGGTAGTTTCAATTATGTTTCTCTTAACAGATATGAAGAAACAGAATTGAGTAAAGACCATTCAGTGTAAAGTCTCTAAAAAGATATATACTGAAGTATAGTGAAAGACTGAGGGCAGATGTCTTTGCACGAGTAAAACATATAATAAAAAATGCAATGAATTTGCAAAGGAAAATGTTAGATATCGAGATGGCAAAGATAGAAAAAATACCTCATACCTCATTTTCAATTTACATAAAATAACTACATTTTGGGTTGTAATACAACAAACTGATGAAAAAAATCAATTTGTGCAACAAATTCTAATACACCATATATATTTTTGGAAATCAAAGCATTTGTACAACACAACTCCATAATTTTCATTCATGGTACTTAAAATTGTTTTAAAAACTTCTTTTCTGGCCCAAATGCCAACCACCCAAATATGTTTCCTTCAAAATTCTCTTTTAAATTCCTGATGGAGAAAAATTCTGATTATCTTTAGGACTTTATGATATTTGTTGAGCTATTTCAGCTCATGCCAAAAAGGTGGACCTGTCATGTTTCTGAGCTGAACCCAAATGCAGAAAAAGAGACGAACAAGAGCAGAAAGAGCAGAATCATGACAGGAGCGACTGACAGAACAGGACCACCTACAGGATAATTTTTCACAGTCTTCTACAGTACAGTGCTCTGTATAACATGTACAGTACAGCATGGCATTATATGACAAATATGCTATTGCAGTCAATCAAATTTATCTGACTGTGTTTCACAGTGTTTCACAAGTATAAATGAGGTATGTTACAAGCTACAATAGATCAGGGAAAGCTATAAGTGTTACAGTGTTCTCTTCCAAATTCTACTTAATACAAGTGCAGAAATTTTAGAAATGGGTTGCAGATCCATAAAATAAGATGCTTATTGTTAAGGAACAATAAGCATTGTTAAGAGATGGGGGCAGATATTCAGAGAGTGCAAGTGAAATGAGAAGAAATTTTGGTTTCCAATTTTCCAGTGCATTTTTGATGTGGTGGAGATGCAGTGCAAGACGTTTCATTTGATTGTTTATGAGCTTTAATGAAGTGGGATCTGTTGTGTGGCCAATAGCTGATGCAACTGCCCATCTGCAAAAGAAATCATGAACCACATTTCTAGTTTTACCCTTAAAATTCACTAAAAAACAAGAATCTAAGCTCATTGTAATTAACTACTTGTTGGCTGAAAAGCACACACTGAATGGCCCTGGTGCATTTGGCTCAAAATCTTCCCTTAACCTAGAAATGTTCAGCAGAAAGATTTGTCCTGTTTTAACAAGGCTGGTGGACTGCACATTTGCCGTTTTTCTGTTCATTATTCTACCTAAAAACATTACATTTAATAAGGAAGCAGCGAGTCACTTTTTTTCCCCAAAAAAAATGCGGATGCCATTTAATGTGAGCCACCTGACAATGGCTCTGAAAGCAAACATTGTGACAGAAAGTGAGTGCTAGTCAGTTTGTTAAAATTTAACAAGGATGGTGGACTGAAGATCGATCTCCGCTCATTCGTCTGTCTGTCTGTCACACACGTCATCTCAGACACTGCTAAAAAGATTCTGATGGCTATGCGGGAATAAAGCATGGCACTGATCCAAGATTTTTAAAATATTATGCACTGCCCTTGAAACAAGCTGCAATTATTAGTCAAAGCAGATTGGTACATTCTTTTTTTTTTAATCCAAAAAGACTTACAAGTGAGGTACAAAGCAAGCAAAAACTAAGTCTGGGAACATGAAGGTGAAGTGCTATAAGAGGAAAAGTTTCACACATAGTGACATAGGACAGGAAGTTTTGGAAGATCATTCCTCCATCGTAGGACAATTGTGCTGAAGAGCTTTTCCTCTTTCCAGATGATGTTATTGTGTTGTAGGGAAGGTTTGGATGGAAAGACCAGGAGTTCTTGAAAAGACTGATTTGTAGATGTCTCTCTCTCATCTAAGCAGAGATGTCAGAAAGACAGGTAGAAATGCTGTGACAGGACAGTGGAGTCATTCTGTGGAAAGGACAGAAAAAGTTGTGTGTCATCAGCATAGAAATGGTAGGAGAAGCCGTGGGAGCCGATGATAGAACTTAGGGATGTAGTGCAGAATGAGAGAAGAGGACCAAGGACAGAGCCTTGTGGTACACCTGTGGAGAGGGAATAAGAGTTGGATACTTGTCTCTGCCAGCATACCTTGAAGGTAGGACCTTATTAAGCTGAGAGCTGTGCCAGACATCTGGTGGTTGACAGTGTCAAAGGCTGCAGAAGGATCAAACAAGATTAAAACGATGACTGCGCTTCAGCCATTGCAGACTAAAGCGATTGCACTGGTTGACATCAAGGAGACTGCTCATAGATCTGCTTAAAGACTTATTGATCCAGGGTTTTGGATAGAAATGGAAGAAAGGAGACAGGTCTGTAGTTCTCCACCTGGGAGGGTTTAAGAGTTGGTCTCTTAAGGAGTGGAGTAACAAGTGCCAGTTGTGGGTTATGTATTGGTGATGTTTGTAATGGCTGGAGTTACTGTGGCTGCAATTGCTTGTAGATTAGAAGAGATGGGAACTAGATAGCAGGTGGTTGGATGAATTGAGAGCAGTGGCGTGGCGTGAGGAAAAGTTTTGAGAAGCCAAGTGACTTCAAATCTATGTCTTGTGAGGGATTATGTCACTGCATTTAAAACCCTATGTAATGTAGCCAGATGAGCTCCATACGCAGCTCTAGCTTTGCCATCGGCCTGCCATAACATTTAATTTTACACTAAGTTGTTGCTGTAGAGTCAGTTTAGTTTACCAACCTCGATAACACTTTCCAAAGTTACAGCTGTAAATGGCTAATATGACATTGATCCCATGCTGTGATCTGATTGGTGTGGAAGCCAAAGGGCGAGTGGCTTTTCTTGGCATCCTCCTGACCAATCACAGTTTGGCAGTGGTATTTTTTAATAAATGACAACTACTATGCAGTTTGAAAAATGCCTCCTGGAGAAAATGCCACAGATTGAGAGTGTGGATGTGTCACTCTCATAGTATAGAATGTGGAGAATGATGTGGTTTGCCGATCTGGTAGCGAGAGAACTGGGAGCTGGTGGCTGCCACCTTGTTAGTGAAAGAGTTGGCAAAGTGGTACATTTGTTTCCAGTTGGTCAAGAGGAGTGCTGCATCATTTCTGGTTTAACATCCACCCTCTTATTCACTTTCTTTCCAAGAATGGCATTATTTCATTTTAGCAGTGTCATGTCTGTGCTTTAGGTATGAAATGAAGGCACAGTGTGGTCAACCTAGCTTATTTCGAAAATAGCTAATCTATTTATAATATTAGGGAACGTTACAGAATAATTTCTTGTCAACTTTTCATGAAAAGATACAGATTCAGCTGTGTAGACATCATTGCAAAAGGAAACTTGCATTAGGAAACGTAATGTGTTATAGGAAGACAGTACTACTGATTATAGGCCTCTTCATTCATTCATTCATTCATTCATTCATTCATTCATCTTCTATACCGCTTAGTCCCCGCAGGGGTCATGGGAGTGCTGGAGGCCTCTTCATGTTTATGTAAATATTTTTAAAAAAACAGCTGTTTCCAGCTACAAAGTCATTTACATGTTAACAATGTCTACTTCAGGGGTAGAGAAACCCTGGTCCTAGAGAGCCACAGCCCTGCTTGTTTTCCAACTGTCCCTGCACTTATAGCTCCTGATTGGCTGAACACACCTGATCCAGGTAATCAACCGTGGGAAAGGGAGGGATAGCTGGAAAACAAACAGGGCTGAGGCTCTCTAGGACCAGGGTTGGCTACCCCTCTTCTACATTGTATTTCTGATCAATTTAATGTTATAAAATCTTAAAAAATCATAATTTCTGCTAGTCCAAACATTCGACTGTGTAAAGCAGATACTGTAGATATATTTTTGTTTGCCAAACATCCCTTTAAACTGAGACACTGTCTTATTTTTCTTTACTTAGTGGCTAAATGAGATATGTTGTGTCAACAGGTCTTTAGAGATGCCATCTTTATAGGACACAGATTGCAAATATACTTTCTTTTGCTGAGACATTCATGTGGGGACTTGACTGTTTACCCATTAATATTCAGTTATATTTATTATATATTTATTATTTAGTTATTATATATTTATTTATTTTACAGCTTGTCCTTTACTTTTTTGTAACAAAAAAGTGTTGAATTCCCACTTGTGTGGTATGGTAGAGAATTTATGTTACATAAAAGTAAATGCACCACACACACACAAATGTCTGTTCCATTTAAGATCCATGGAAACTTAACTATACAAGCCCTTTGTCCACAAGAAAAAGTAATGACAATAGGCAGATAAAAGGAGGTCAACACATTAAATGGCATTAAGCCACTCAGTACCAGATGCATTACCGAGAGAAAGACAGGATGAAGAAAGGCAAGAGAGACGAAAGAAAATGACAGCAAGGCCCAGAGAGAAGAGCGAGGCAATGATAAATCGCAGGACTAATCCGGGCTACTACAGAAGGATTAAATCCTTCTCTCGCTGCGCGTTCGCCTGCTCCATCAGACCACAGAGGTTAAGCAGACCCATTCTCTTCCAAGCCCGTTTTTCTTCTTTTCTCTCGTCTCCTCAGCCACACTCTCTCTCTTTCCAGCTCTCTAATGGCATTAAGAGAGGTGGAGGTCTTTAATCGGAGAAGCAATGTAGTGAAGAATACATGTGCAAAGCTCTGCACGCACACAGGCAGATGGAGTGCTGGGCTAATAGACGCCAGTGTTTCTGATAATCTGAATAAGAGAAGATAGGAGAGGCTCACTGATTTCCCCTGTGGCAGTTGTGTGTAATAGTGTCTTAAATGTGTGTGTGTGTGTGTGTGTGAGAGAGAGAGAGAGAGAGAAGAGAAAGAGAGAGTTAAAAAAAAAAACTAAACAAATTCTAACAATTTTCTAAATTTCAATATTGCTTTATCTTACTACTACAGTATGTGGTATGGTAGCATGTGTGTTTAGCAAGTGTCTTATCGGAATACCAACAGGCAGCAAGCAGCTGATCCCATTTCCAACCTTGACACTTAGGAGGCCTTCAAGGCTCCAGGTTCACGGTAGTTTGTGGGCAAATTGACAGAAACGGTCAATTTATAGTAGTTTTATCCTAAGTAGAGTACAATATGTTTGATTCCCCGAACAACAGTGGCACTAAACTATCCACCAGGGGCATTTTGGGGTTCAGTATCTTGCTCAAGGACTCGTGCAGGAGGAGCTTAGGCCTAAACCATCACCCTGTTCTGCCTGGGTCTGCAACCTTACAATCAATTCAAAACCCAAATTATGGCACAAACTTGCAATGACCCCCAAATGGTATTTATCTGTTTCTTGGTGAATTGATACACGCACAAAGGAAACAAAGCGCTACATGTCACATAGACAAATTTAATGCTGAGCCGAGTTTTCATGTCATTCCACTTCTGCATTTTGTCGAGTTGTCACACTCTGTAATCTTGACCTGTCTTGTACACATTCTCTTTCAGCTGCTGATAAGATTTTTTGCAGCCTTCCCTTTGGAGACATGAAATGACAGGCGTGGGTGTTTACCTTGGCATGGGCACGTGCAGCATCTCAGTGAAAGGTTCAAGCAGACACCAGAATACTCCTCTGTATTTTTCTTTATTCCCTGTTCAACCCCCACCTGAGGCCCTTGCATCCTCTCACTCGGTGCTCCCTCTTTCCTCCCGCTGCAGTGGTAATTGGGTATGACACAGGATCAACAGGGAGAGCGAGGACGCATTTGAATGCACCAGATGTCGTTTTTCTAACTCTTTTCTAACCTGCTGCCTTCCATCTCCTCGCACTTGCTCACCGCTGTTACCGTAGCAACATCTGCGTGTCCGCATCCTCCACCCATCCTCCTCCACCCCCGTTTCATTCCTTTTATTAAGATTGGCCGCTAGTGCCCAAATGTGTGTGTTAGTGTGCAACTCTTCATGAGTGAGGTACATAGCAGCAGCGTGTTGCCAGCCTTGCTCTGCGCTCCAAGCCAATTAACAAAGCCTCACTACAGGATTTAAAGATACAACTCAGGAAAAATTACCTTGAGCAGGGAAAATGTAGCCACTTGAGTAAAACGTGTTACAATAAGTCAATCGAGTACACTGGGTACAGCTCAGTGTTGCTGAAAGTGGATATCTTCAGATGCACAATGCAAATCCAGTAAAAAAAAAAATTGAATCGCTGTTTTCTTTCAAAATAACTGCTTTCATCAAATTCCAACTCAAGCCTGAGGATAGTCCTTTATTTTATCTTACTAATTATTTCTGTTTTATTTCCTGAGATCTAAAATTCTAAGGTGGAAGACTCGCTGCTCTTTCGAAGAAGGTTCTTTGTTTAAATACGAATTTTAATGCTGATTTACACATTTTGAAGGGTTCTGGTTTAAAATTCCAGGTCAGCAATCAACTGAATTTTTCTAAAGCTAATACTTTGTTTTGAAATTTTCTCTTCTAGTTCATATCCACAAGCAAATCGTCTTGTTTTTTTATTATTGCTGACATGAAGCACTAATTGTCTTGTTTATCTGGTTTTATGGCATTTAATAATCTGAGATATATAACATACCCCTAAAAATAACTTTACCTTTTTTATGAACAATCCAGTGTGGCAAATAAAGGTTGCAGACTTGCTGTGACGCTATTATTACAGTATATGGCAGCGTAAGACTTTGGTTTACTATGTTTGTACTAAGGGACTGAAGTCAGGACGACTAATTTCTCCTAATTTGTACTCATGATATCAGAGTTCAGCAAACACAAGCCAGATCTCTTTGTCAAAATGGTTGCTGTTTGTTAGTTAATGCCAAATGTAGAATTTCAGTATAATTAAGAAACTGAAACTAACATGAGTAGGAATGAGTTATGGAAGTAGCAGTCCACTCCTTTACTCTGCTTGTGCACATACTAGTGGTAAAGTGTTGGCACACACCACACCAGCGTTTGTGTTGGGTTTGTGTGGGTTTATATCTCATATGGTTCCATCAAAACTAATCGTCATGTCAAGTCCAAGCAATAATACAACTATGTTTAAGTTGAATAATAAGTAAAATATTTACCATCTAAGTTGTTTTTTACATTTTATTTGTATGTGATTTATGAACATTGGAAATGTGTCTAGAGAGCAGTAATAGTGCAAATGGTGAAAAAAAACGACTATGCAATAGGCAGCAATCAGATTTTTCTATCATGCCGAGTATTTTTACAAAGCACAGTAAAAGCAGTGAGCTGGATGCTTTTAATGTGATACAGCAACAGCAGTAACTTAATAGAGCTCTGATAACAGTTGAAGTTTACAGACGTTTACAGACTGTTGTTAAAAGGATATGACAAATAAAATAAAATAAACAATAAGGCTGATATGAACAAGATTATAACAAACAAACTTTACAATGGTTTACTGACGCGATTCATCTAAATAAAACCACTCACATGGAAACAAATGAAGTTTCAAAACACATCAGTTTCATTTTCGCAGCACTCTTGGGAGTCAGTAGTTTAAGAGTGTAATGCACATGTTATTTGGGAATAAAACTTGAAAGGCTGAGGAACCATTTTGCCTTGTGTCTGGTGACAATCTTCATTTGCAATGAAAAGGATGCCATCTTGTATAGTGGAAACTGGATGTTTAAAAACTCGATTGCAAGGGATAGATTTTTTTTTTTTTTTTTGCCCTGTGGAAAAGATTTGGTGACATTTTATTAAATGGACACATGGCCATGTTACTTTCATTAAATATTTTTATTAAAAATAAACATAGTGCAAAGAAAATAAACTTTAGATGTGCGTGGCATTGAACATTGTAGCAACTCATATTAATACATGAAACAAATTAATTATTTAATTGTCCAAACCATGTGTACGTTAAGGTGGCTGTGGCAGCCAATCCCATCATTGGGTGATGGTCTGCATCCTGGAGACACTCACATTCACACATTACCTGGAGGTAGCCTGTGCAACAACATGCAAACTCCACACAGAGCCTGGATTTGAAGCCTGCCTGGATTTGAAGCAGTGACCTTCCTTCCATGAATTATAAATGCCATATTTCTGTTGTGTTTTCTACGGTGTCTTACACAGTTTGACTGGATCTCTTTTAATCACATGATCTCATTGAGTCCCTTTCTTCTGCAATCATTTAATGGCGCAGACGGGAGGATTAGTGCCACCAGCTGTTCATCTTGATGCACTCAACTTCTAATACTCCCATAACAGCAGTGGATGAAAATGTGAATAATTAGCATTTTCTTTTGTAGATTTTCTGAAAATTTAGTTAAATTTGGATTAAAGTTTGGCTGTTGACACCGAATGACACATGGGGCACTATTCAAGTCCTCCAAATGCATTTTTTGCTCATCAGAATCTTGAAAAACCTGTATATGTATTTTTCTAGGAGGTCTCCATCATGAGACTTCTTTGCCCGTTGGTTTCACATGGTGTCAAGCCTTTAAGATAGGCAGTTTCATTCCTCTTGCTCCCAAAAATCATATACTATAATCTTTTTTTTTCATGTATTAGGAGAGCTGGATACAACTCATTACATAACGGTTTTTGTGAAGCACAATCACTTCAGACTGAAAATTGCTTTGAAAGAATGGTTTGATTTCATCTGAGGAACTGATTAATCACTCAGTGGAAGTCAAATGTACCGAGCATTAAAATTGAATTTGCATATATGCTAGTTGAAGCTGAAGGAAGGAAAAAACTAAAGACACGAGCAAGATAATATTAATATTTTAATGAAATCATATAATACATCACAGGTTGGATGGTTTAAAATCATGGCCAGGATTACCTGAGCTTATTCCTGTGTTAAAAAAAATATACAAAACCATAAAAACTCAAAAGCTCAAGACTCAACTCAATGAATTCTATTATGATAGCAAAACAAGGACAGCCCCTATGCACCTGAAACAGCTCAAACTTGAAATGCCTTTCTTCCTTCACATCCGTGTAAAAGTAGCAAAAGTTTGGACGTAAACTGAATTTGTGATGGAGGATTGACCCTGAATGCACCTCACAAGTCAAATCTTAGAAATACTTTCTGCTGACCACTGAAATTGTTCTAACTCAGACCGTGCACCTAATACACACACTCATATATACTCCAAAAGCTGCCCTGAAGAATTTACCAGTGCAGAGCAGATTTAAAAGATTATACTGCAGATAAATAGCATAATAAGAATATTTTAAAAACAAGGCAAGCTAACAGCAAATCAGCTTTCTTACAATTCAAAACAGAAATTTGACAAGCGTTGCTCGTAGTGCCAAAGTGAAAGTCTTTGTCGAGTGACTGTTTTACCCTTTTCCTCCCGCTCTTCATCCATGGTTTACCAGCAGGTTCTACGAGAAAAACAGAGAAAAAATGAATGATTTATATTCCCGTCACACCCTCTGACCTTTGATATGCTCTTAGGTGCAAGAACTGTCCACTTTTTGTGCATACTTTTCCAGCTTTGAATGACGGCAACTGAAAGGTCAAACCTGGTAATAGCAGGGATTATCTCACTAATGGAGAGAAGTGAACCTGTTGATTGATGTCACTCAGCTACACATCACTACTCACTACAGGCTTTTTCAAACTGCAGCTACTGGAGGTAGCAACATGAGAACTGGTTAATCTCAACTCGTCTCCTGATTCTCTTTGTTGATGCAGTCTGGGTTTGGATTTTGTAAAGACCTATGAACTACTAAATAATTTTTTCTGTTTTTCCAACCTTCACCCCTCAATGCATTTGGAGTTTGGGCATTGACTTTTTCTTTTTAATGCATGATCCATTTACACATTTTATTATTATTAAAAGAAAAATAAAAACTCTAATGCAATGAAGTTCTAATTGCCAGGCTACAGCTGGTACACTCTGCTAATGGCATCAGACCATTACCATCTCCATCCATTAGGAGGTTAATTACCTACTCTACCCAATGTATGTTTTATATTTTTAGGAGCAGCAAAGTTAGATATACTGAAAAAATATTTACTAAATGCTGTGTGATATTAGCTGCTATCAAAAACTGACAACTGTATGGCTTCTGTCATGTCCTTTCAAGAGTAATCTCGAAAAATACAGTGACTTTCACAAAGGATACTGCAATATTCCACATAACATATGTAGTACAGCCTGACCAATACTGGATTATTGAGATTAATACAGATATCTTTTGGTAGAAATATTTGTTTAACAAATGTATCATCCATGTTATTAACTCACTATTATATCTATTTAGAGATGGAAGTTATACGGGTTGTAATTTCCTGTATGATATTAATATTTCTATTTTTTATACACAACCACATGTCACATAGTTGATTCAACAACTGCAATATTTCAATAGGCAGGAAATTGTATAATGTTGCTCGTCACTGGAAGGTAGGTAGGTAGCCACTATTGTTGCCACAAGAATAAATAGAGCAAATGAGTAAGACTGTATTCATGTTATGAATGTCGGATTTTACGCCGGCGGTGCCAGTGAAACATTGAAGCCAAATCATTCCAGACTTGGTTAAAAACTCTTTTTCTCATGGTGCTATATCTGACTGAAAAAACAAGTACTGAAGTGACATAAGGAACGTAGTGCAATCTGCCTATGCACAAAGTGGGTCCTGCTACAGACAGTCAAAAACTGGAATAATAAAAACACTACACCAAACCAGGATGAAAGTACTTCAGCCAAACTCTGATACACCTTTAAAAATAGTATTAATACTCTCCTCCCTCCTGCCTTGATTCTTCAAGGCAACAATGGCTGGTCAACATTTTTATACAATTTTTATATCCTGAAGCATATCATGTTGAACATCAATTTTATTGTGCAACAGAACACTTGAGAAATATCTCTAGAAATACTTTTATATTCTACTCTAAGTACTCCTGAGAGCAGAATGAGCCACAAACCTGCATAGAGACCCAGACCAAAAATAAAACAAAAAACAAAATACCACGATGTGCAGTAAAACTGCCAGAATCTTAAAAAATACTAAGATACAAATTTTTTTATCACACCACCCAGCACCAGATTATACTGCAAAGCTTTTCCCACCTACAATGAGTCACATTTTTTAAGCATGCACTTAATGTAAATGCTGATTTATACAATGAAAACATTTGCCATATGATTGTAACAGCTGTGACCATCAGCCATACCAGTGCAAACGGTGACATCTATTATTAATCCAAGGGTTTTAAATAATTAAATTACAACAAAAATCTTTTTTTATTTTTGATTTTTTGGCTTCTCAGTCAGAAAATCAATCTTGTTGTGCTCTGTTTGGCTTCAGAGTCTCCACAGCATCAACTAGGACGGTGATTTCAGAGTGACCACTAGACTCACTGTAGCTCCAGTAGGTCACATGGAACAATGCAACCAGCTGGTAGCGTGTATAGGATGAACTGCATACTGTATATATGTGTGTGTGTGTGTGTGTGTGTGTGTGTGTGTGGAGAGAGTGCATGTTATCTGTTCTAAGCACTGCCGAGTTCACTCCAGCTGTGAAACTAAACCATTAAAACCACAGAGAGAACCACAGAGCGTGTTGATCAATATGCCCCCTCCTCTTCTGTTAGCTCATCTCATCATCATCCTGGTTTCCTCTGTTCACTTCCCATTCACCTCTCTGCTCCATCTTCTCTCTCTTTTTACCGTATTCTCCCCACCCCTTCCTTCTTCATTCTGCTTTCCGCTGTTCCATACTTCACACGTGCTAGTAACTGTTTATATACATGTATAATATATATATTACTTATCATTAACTTTGTTAAAATATCTTTGAATTAGCTTCACTGAAAGCTTTAGTATAGGTTGCGAACACAAGTACCAAGTGGGAACAAAGGGAACAGATGCTCCAAGAAATGTGTGCATACAGTATGTTCAGGATTGAGATGGCTTTTGAATGATCAAGGGAAAAGAATATGGGCTTGCAAGCATAAACAAAAGGAAACACTAAAAGACATGAGGCGGTGATTATTCAATCACAATCTGTAAGATCAAATACAATCTCTCTGATGGGTAGATACTGTGTTTGTGTTACTTGAAGTGGTAATTTTAAGTATTCGTTGAAGGTTTATTTAAACTGGTGTTACTCAAATCTAGGAAAAACTTCTCTCTGTTAATGACTATTAGGTCACAAAGAAAGGAGAACCTCAGAAATCCAGTTACCATTGTAGGGTATTAATTTAATTAAGACATTTAAATTGCATATTTTAGCAATAACAATATTTTAAAATAATCCCACTAATTTACAAAACACTAAACACATACATGTAGCAGTTTAATTCAGTGTCTTTAGACGCACCCGATTTAAAAACGAGGCACCGCCATGCGCATATAAATTCCCTCATTCATCTCTGCTCCTCTCAGCTGATAGAGAGGTACCTTCATCTTTTGTTAATCGCATGCGTGCTTGTCAAAAACCGTTTAGAAACCTGGTTACGCATTTACATGCCAGGGTAATTCTCTGTGAAAAATCTACCTAGGGAAACCAGGTTTCTCTAATCTCTTATAATGATAACAGAAACCAGGTTTCCCGTTTACATGACAGTTAAGAAATCAGCTTACTAGAAAAAGACGACTGTAATTAGGTTACAGTCTGATTACAGACTACAGAGCTCCATTTAAATACGCTGATAGTAGGACATCACCTTGAAATGTGATGTTCCACTTCCCTCTCATCCAGCACCAGAGTGTCCTGACCCACCCCTGCCACCAGAGAGCAGATAACTCAGGGCAAACCTGTTCTTCAGAATAAAAACATTTTTTTTGTTGTCTATGTGTCTTACCTTATATCCACAGCTGAAGCTGCTAAATATAAAGCTTGTTTGCTGTTCACTTTCTGCAGTGGTTGGCTCGGCTTCAGAACTGCTTACTTTTTAAAATCTTTAAAGTCAACACCTTAAATGTGATTTCATCTCATGAGGACAATGGGACTCATTACTATAAGAACAAAACTCTGAGCAAATGTATGGTTTTGAAATAAACAAAAAATTGGATGTAGTTTTTATGACTTTTCATTAGAACAAATTTAAGAAAAATCGTATATATGCAGATATCGTATTGGACTTATATATGAGGCCCAGTGCTTATAGTTGGGCAATCACCTTCCTCCACTCTTATAATAAAAGCTGGAACTGTGAGGGTGACAAATAAAAAGGCAAAATTAAAAAACAAACAAACAAAAACTGCTCAATGCAACACATTGAAACATCATTTAGATGTCTGTATATCACAGCTATGCAGTATGATAAAGATTTCCTACTTTAGAACTCAGAAGTTCAGTCCTCTGACTGTTACTTCAACTGTGCGGTGCTATCTGTGCACTTCTATACATTCAGAAAAAACAAAACAAAAACAAACACACACAAAGAAAACAAGACACATCACAACTTAAACACTAACAAACTAATGGATTTCCCGCCTGTTGCTCCAAATGATGACCTATCCTGAGTTATAGCAGATACTGAGTATAAAAAACTTGCCTGGGTTACATCCTGCTGCTGCTCTGATAGTTCATTACCATCCAGGCTTTCACAACAAGCCTATTTTCATTTCACGTGACTCTGGCCTATAGATCAGCGAGACAGAATGAGGGGACTGGAAAGTGAAGAAGAGGCCAAGCACAGTAGCAGATAGAAAAAAATAAAACAAAACAAAACCAATAACCCACAGAAAGTAAGGAAAGGTAGATGAGCAGCAGAAGTTTGCCTGTTCTCCATTCTGTCTGACCCAGCTTCGGAGCCTTGACTCAATTGGAAATCCATTTTATCTGATGACTGGCAGGCAATTGGGGCTCCCAGGTGATAGGCTGAGGCGTGCTGGTTGATAGGCCTGACCACTCCACTGCCGAAAGATGGAGGGATGGAGAAGGAGAGGGATGTGGAGGAGAAGTTGTGCTGCAAAAACTTCACTAAGAAAGTTTGTGTCAGGTTAGCTAGATAATCTGCTGTTGTCCACTTTTATCTAAAATGTGTCAACTACAAGATCAACAAAACAATATTTCTATTATGAATGAAGTAGTCAACCATAGAACTTATACAGACTGTCTAAAATAGCCCTAAAGGGACAATTAAATGTTGAATTACATCAACTAGAAGGACGATAAAGACTGATAAAATCCTAATAAGAAAAAACATCTCCTTTATGTTTTTTGTTTTAGGGCCATACAAAGAGTGAGTTGTTTTAGTAGTTAATTTTGTAGTTTTGCTAGCCAAAGAACTGTAAATAACTGCAGTACAACTATAAAAAAAAAAAAACATTCAAAGTTTCACATTAAAGTGACTTGTCAACACGGCTCTGGAAGCAAACAATAACAAAATTGTATTTATTTATTTACAAAAAGGCCAGAGAAGAAAAAAAAAATCGATCTCTTTGGATGTACTGGGTGTGAATTGTGAATTGAAGAGCAATCACAAAGGAGAGGCAGGCTTCAACTCGTAAAGAGAAAGAGGAGGTGGAGAGACAGATGGATTGAGGGACAATAGGACACAAAATAGAGGCTGGTACAAAGTAGACTGTTCCGATAATGTTGCGGCTGCTTTGAGGCAACAAAAGCTGATGAAAAACCCACCTAAAAGCCCTGCTGTTGTGCTCTCTTATCCCAGCCGGTGGTCTTTGTTCCACAAAACCTCTTCCTAAGCGCGAGAGAAAAGGGCGATAAAATGCTGACCAGAATATTGGTGTGAAATGTGCACAGAAAAAAATAAAACAACTAGGTGTGTCGGTTGCCTATGCAGCAAAGGTGCCTTTCAATGGAACACAATACTGGGCTGTGTTGAATTGTTATCGGGACCCCCATCGGAGAAGGCAGAGAGACAGGGAGAGCAGGGGGGTCTGATGGCGTGGGGTGAAAGTCATGGTGGTACTGAGAAAGGTCAGAAGCAATGGGTACAAAACTGGTAAAAACGCCTCCCTCAGGAGGCCGTTGTGAGTACCCTCAGCTCTACCCCCTCTCTCCATGTCTGCTCACCCCGACTCTTCTCTCGTTTTAAAGCTTTGAGGCGTCTTAGGGCCACTGGGGGCCATGAAACAGATGAAAGAGGATGCAAAGGCTCTAGATTTCTGTTCGATTGGACACTGCCACTCAACAAAAGAGAGAGAGAGCTGGGAATATAGAGCAGGGATGGAGAGAGGGAGGAACTGTACAGGAACAGGAAGGGAGGTGCAAGTGTTACGTCTCTCAAAAGCAAACAGTGTAAGTTTCATGTGTAATAAAACAGTTGCTAAGAGTATGCACAGACGGCAGGTGCACATCCGTGTTCCTAACAAAGGAATGTGGAGCTGCAGCTGCATTGCAAAAACAATATTAATAGTGTGCACAAACAGGGGCCACAAACAGCAGTGGTGCACAAGTTGACAAGCATTGCTGCACCATATTTAATGAACTAACTGCAGCATTCACTTTTATTTAACTTTATCACATTCACTGTCCATAATGTACCTTGTTGTCTTGTTAGTGTGCAGCACTACAACGATCAGGCTACTTGAATAGTTTGCAGTGAGTGACTAGCAACATATACAAATTTTTGGCAAGGCAACAACAACTTTATGTGAGGTGAGTCAATAAAATTTATCAGTGAATATTCTCTCCTGTGGCACTGACTCCTGTTCCGTCTGTGCTCAGGGTGTGTGGGAGAGCAGCAGCGTTACTTCACACACGTCTGTATTAAAATTTAAACAAAAACACAGTCGTTCTCCAACTCTAACTCTAACAATAAATTAATTTTGTTGCCGAAATCCAACTTCACATGGGACCTGAACTCCGGTCCTGCACATTATTTGCACTCCATCCACTGCCATTTAAATATACAGTATGCTGAATTACAACACAAATATTATTTGACTTTCTTACAAAAACATAATCATGGCCACAGTTTATTTACATAGGAATGTAATTTTCAGTAGACAAGGTTGAAATACAGGGCTGTTATTCCACTGGAGTACTGAAAAGCTAGATTAAAATATAACCCACAGAGCGCACAATACAAGATAGACAAACAACAAAAGAGAAGGAGCAAGAGAAGATAATGACGCTGAGTGGTGATTGGTTGTGATCGGCTGTACAATGATCGATGCCAGCTTGAAAAGAGGCAACGCTCATGGTTTATGACGGAGGGAACAACTGCCAAGAGTATGAAAATGAAAACAATAAGTCAACTGTGTCGCAGGGAGAGAGAAATGAAGTGAGCGATCGAGAAAAATAAAGAGCCTTTAGAAAAAGAGAAACAGATAAGAGGCAATATGGTATAAAACAAGAGAGACAAAGGGAGTGGAGTAGGCAGACAGACAGAAAAAAAAGAGTTACAGACAGACATAGAGGCTAGATGAAATGTATTGGTTCAAAGGAGGCAGAAAAAACGTAATTGACAGATGAAGGAAGATTCATTAAAGATAGATAAAAAAGACACTTAAGCAAAAACAAACTGACAAAAATACAGATAAAGCCACGGATAAAAAAACTTTACTACAAAACCTGAGCGTGTGTGTGAATGTATGCTCAAGTAACCATATACAGGAACAGTAAGGCGCTCCACATACAGTACACCAATCAACGGCAACATTATGATCACCTAGAGTTGTGGTGGAGAGGGGAATATTTAGAATAAACTGATTTGAAGTGTCAGGACACACGGTGCATCACAGCTTAGTGCATGGCCACAGACTGGTCAGACTGTCCAAGCTCACTCTTGTCCACCACATTACTTAAAAGGTGGTCTGTTAGAATAAAGGGAAAAGGCAGACACTACTGTACATTAATGAATGTGCTTATAAAGATAGCTGTAGAAACAGGTGTGTGTGTTTACACTAACACTAATGACCATCCTTGACTCCATTCCTATTCCTAGTAACAAATTTGGATGTTTTTCACCGAGTCAAAAACCTGTGACTCCAGCATCGAACTCTTCACATGAATGCACAAAAACACACTCAAGGGTCATTCAGACAAAATGTAACAAAGTGTGCACTCCACATGTACAGCTCAGAAAACACACAGGCCAGTGCCGTTAATGACTGGTTATGACCTAGCAAAATGACTTTGCTATGTTCACACAATTTTGTGGCCACAGAAGTCATATATGAAACCTACAGCTACAAAGTGGAGAATAAACATCAGCCCAGGTGAAAGGTTAAAATGTTGAAATTGGTCACGTTGCTGAGTTAACAAACTCTGTAGTTTAGAGAATAATATTTTATATATATATATATATACACATACATATACACATATATATATATATGTATACTGTATAGTATGGTACAAAGAAACAGTAAAATTGCTGGCATCCTACTCATTAGTTGTATTATTTATATTATTATTATTTTTTAAGAAAACACTATATTGTTGGTGTCAGTTAAAAATACCAATATCCACAGTTGGGATATCAATTAATTATTACATTTACACCAACAGTT
>OMLM01020073.1:26920-37765 GCA_900302695.1 Helostoma temminkii | reverse complement strand
ACATGGTCTCTCTCCAAACTATTTATCTGAACTGCTAGTGTCATATCAACCTGTACGCAGCCTGAGATCGTCAGATAGAGGACTTCTGTGTGTTCTGAGACACGACTAGAAACTAGAGGTGACAGAGCCTTCGCAGTTAGAGCCCCAAAGCTTTGGAATGACTTGCCCGAGAATATTAGATCAGCTGACTCAGTAAGCTCTTTTAAATCACTTCTGAAAACATACTTTTATCGGAGCGCTTTTCCTGATTTTATATAAACTGAATGTAGTTGCTGTTTCACCCTGCTTTTCAACCCTTGTGCTGTTAATGCCATTGCTGTTGTCCTATATCATTATGCCCTGGTCCTTCTATGTTTACTCACACACCAACCGGTCAAGGCAGATGGCCGCCCACCTTGAGCCAGGTTCTGCTGGAGGTTTCTTCCTCCCTTTAAAGAGGGAAGTGAGTTTTCCTCTCCACTGTTGCTTAAATGCTTGCTCTAGGGGAACTTAATTGGTTTCTAAATTAATTGGTCAAGTGTTATTGTGCTATAGTTCTATTTATTTTGTGTTCTTCTTGTGATCGTTCTGTTATTATTGTCTTTCTCTCTTGTTAAGCACTTTGTAACGAATGTTTTGAAAGGGCTCTGTAAATAAAGGTTATTTTGATTATATTATTATTATTGTTTTCCAACTGTCCCTGCACTTACAGCTCCTGATTGGCTGAACAAACCTGATCCAGGTAATCAACAGTGGGAAAGGGAGGGATAGCTGGAAAACAAACAGGGCTGTGGCTCCCTAGGACCAGGGTTGACTACCCCGGTTTAGTCTTTAGTTAGTAGCAGTAAAGAGCAAATTACACTTTAGTGCAGTAATACAAACATATGTAGTAATGAATAAAAACTGAGGGCAGAGATGTGTTTCTACGGAGTGCAGCAGATTTCAGCTGTTTATGTTCTGACAGCTAAATAATATTTTATAAGTTTATAAGTTTTTACGCTGTATTTATACTGCACACGCCCACCACAGTGTTTTCTACCCCAGTTATCTGTTGAAACGTGTTGTCATGTCTCTGTTTCTGCTCCCTGACGCCACAGTAAATCAGTAAAAGTGGCTCAGTCTGAAGCGGTGTCCTACAAACTGAGCGGCCAATGAGCTTTCAGCCAAGTAGGGAAGATAAATCCTGTTTTTAAAACTCAGCGAACAAAGACTTTGTATTTACTGTGTTATGTTCTGTCTGAACCAGCACCAGAACAGTGACTAAAACTGAAGTGAACTGGAGCAACTCAGAACCTCATATTGTCCATTTCCAGCTGAAAGTAGAACCCAAGTGCTTCCTGTGATACCTTTTCATAATAAATGCAACCTCCTGTTGGCCTCTATCAGTCTAAATTAGAAAATTTAGAAAAGGTACCAGTCCTGGGGAACTTCAGCTAGCAGAAAAATAAATATGATGAATATTACAACAGGACAATGAAGCGTATTGTGATGTTAATAACCTCTTTCTCTCACCCTGCACATTTGTCTTCTACAGAAAAGAAGTTGTGTCTGTTGTGAGCACATTAAGAAACAACTTTCCTCTCCTCTCCTCCCTCCTCAGGTCAGACGTTCTGATCGGGGCTCCTCGGGCCAACACCTCCGGCAATATAGTGGAGAGAGGAGCGGTGTATAGCTGCCCCTGGGCGAGCTCTTCCTGTCAACAGCTGCAGTTTGACAACACAGGTACAGAAAGACACCAAGATCATTCTGGTGTCAGTCACTCACTCTGAGCGAACCGACTAGCCATCATTTCTGCAGCAGTGTCTGTGTCGTGGCGAATTAAATGTGTCTGATGGGAACTCTGTCAGCTTCCTCTTTGTGGCCACCCACAGGAAATTACGCAATTTTTTTAAACTGCGTGAAACTCCTGTGAAAAACCTGGTTCCAGTTCTGTGAGTTGACGTCTCAGATTTATGCAGCTGATCCGAGCTGTTGAAGGGCCAGAAATAAACACAGACACATCTGTAGTTTCTTGTTTATTGCGGCTGATGTGTGGGTGGGATCAGAAATGAGTCACTGCGCTTACAGCACACCAGTAATGTCATGTAATGAACACTAACTCCTGCTCTGTGCTCAGTCACTGAGAGAAGATGTAGATAGTTCCAAGCAAAATAACAGACCTGTTAACAGGAGCATGTCGGGGGACACAACAGTCCAGTATTGTAGTAATACTCCAGTATGGAGGTACTGGTTGGTTTCTGGGTGGGGGTCAGTCAGATTTTTCCCCTGTGACCTGCTAATGTGTGTGTTTATTTCCCTGTGTGGATATCTGTTGCAGTTTTCCTGTAAGAACTTGTCCTCACAAGTTCAAAGAGTGTTTTATGGTTAGGGTTAGGATGAAGGTTCTGGTTAGGTGTTTTAGTTGGTTAGAGTAAAGAGCTAGGGAGTGCACCACATCACTGACTGTCCTCACACAAGTGTTTGTGTGTCAGTGGTCAAAGTAACTAAGTAGATTTATAAGTACTGTGCTGATGCAGTTCTGTGGTACTGCACTTTTCAGTGTTTTCCCTCACTGCTTTTCTCCACCACAGTTACTGTGCTGTAATCAACAGGAACTTTAAGTGAAGTCATTAATGTGATAAAAAAATATTGTTCTGGTCGTTTTCAAAAGAAAACTGCAGAATATTTAAGGATGTCGCGCTGGGATCTAGGGCGTGGTAAAGTCGCTGTTTTACAGACAAAACAAACATTAATGCATCAGCCATTATACTCCAGTAATATACTATACAGTGATCTCACCAGTAAGTACTTTTACTTTCGGTACTTTGAAGTATATTTTGAAGGTAGTACCATAAAACCTCCAGTCCAGTAAAACAGATGTGAGGTTCAGCAGTACCTGCCCGACCGTCTGCAGGAACAGTGAACAGTGACTTACTGACCGGGCTCAGCTCTTCCTGCTGCTCTTACCTGATGTCAAGAAACATCCAGGAATGTGAGGTGAAGCAGGAGCTGTGTGGGCTTGTCTGGAAACTCACAGTGCAAACATGTCTCCAGCAGTGATAACCATTGTGCAATTTATTGTTTGAAATAATGTGGCGACGTACAGCAGTGTGTGGTGGAGCCAGTCAGCGCTAAACAGACAGTAAACCCTGAACAGACTCGTGAATATTAATGTTTGTAGAGTAAAAGTAAAACTGTCTCAGGAGAAACAGATAAAGTTCCTGATGCTGTCGCCCGTTTCCTTCAAGAGCAGTGTGAGTGACGGCTGGCTCCTACTCACCGTGACTCAGGCTGATAAAACAAAGCTAAAACCAGCAGCGGATGTGTGATAAACATGGAGCCAGCAGCTGCCGATACTCTGTTAAGTTAAAACACTGAATTGGTCGTCAGCTTAGCAAAGAGTGCTTCTTATTATTACTAGTAGACTTTTACTTTGAAATGTCAGAGGGACTGCGGCAGTAACTTATTCTCCACACATCTTGTATTGCACTGTAATATACCCTAAAATACCCTGAGCCCAGTTTATTAGGTACACCTGCACAGTGTCTCTGCCGTAAAACCCAGCTTCACAGTAACGTTCAGTTTATGGTTGGAAGTAGCATGTTTAAAGTTGTACTGTTGTTTTCTGCTTCCTGTTTAGATACAGAATATTAGAAACTCCCACTCCATTTAAAAAGAAACCAACACCTAGAACCAAGAACTAAACATCCTCAAAATCAACAGCACTGTACAGGCGTACCTAATAAAGTGGACGCAGTGTGTTTACCGCAGGCTTATCAGCGTCTGGGTCTCACTGGGTGTGGACACCGATTAAAGCTTTGTTTCCTCTGCTGTTTACGAAGCAGCGGTGACTCAAAGCTTTTAGATGCAGCTCTAGTTTAAGTTAAACAACGGAGAGAGAGGAACGCACACTGATTCATTAGATGTGTTGAAAGTTTCTCCCTGAAGCGGCTGCAGCTGATTGAAGCTGTGGTGGTGGTGATGATGCAATAAGCTGCCCTAAAGGGACATAAAAACACATTTTGTCGTGTTTAAACTGGTTCAGATTCACAAACTGTGCCGAGCGTTCTCACAGCAGGACGGTAGCTAGTGATTGTTTTCATTTGATTTGGTCATGTGTGATTCCTGCAGATGTTGGTCCACTTCAGAGGCTTCATGCAGCAAATGTGCTGTTTGTTAAATGGTTCTACACAACCAGGGTCCACCTGCTTCTCCCACAGTGAAAGCTGGTTTTGGTCTGGCCCAGACTGAACTGGAGACGTGTTTTAGATCACGGATGAATGATTGTGATCATCAGAATGGTTCGTGTTGGTTCGTTCACTCTGGATTGTTTAGAAACATGTAGAAGTTTCATGGGTGAGTGTACAGCCCCTCCTCCTCCTCCTCCTCTCCCTCCTCTTCCTCCGCCTCCTCCTCTCCCTCCTCTCCTCCTTCACTGTGTCATCATCTGAGTTTGCAGAGTTTGGCTCTGAAGGAAAGTTTCTTTGACTTTTTATGAAGACATGCACGTACAAGCACCTGATTTCAGTGTAGTAATCAGCTTGGAGAGGTGACAGCTGCAGGATTTCAGCTCACAGACAGTGAGAACAGGCGTCGTGGTGAAGGAGGAGACGCGTGAGGAGAAAATGACATTTGACAGTAGCAATCTCACTTGTCAGGACTCTGGATGCTGTGTAAGATAGAAACAGTAGGATCTAATGGAAGTAACATCACAGGTCATTTATAGCTCCGCCTCTGTCCACCTTTGACAGGAAAGTGTAGTTCCAGTAGAAACGCCTGCTGTGTGTACTGTTCAGGCCTGGGATGTCCATATAAGGTCATATAGCCCAGCTCAGCTGTGATAAATCTTACAGTGGAAGGTTTGTACAGGAAGTTGACTGTGACTGTGGTTCTGGTTAGAGGGCAACACACTGCAGGTACAGACACAACCAACAGCTGCAGCGTGCTCTGTGTGCCCTCTGGGTCTAACATTGTTAGTGAGTGGCCTAGTTGCGCTGCCGTGTGTGTGTGTGTGTGTGTGTGTGTGTGGTTTCCTCCCACAATAGAAGCCTTTGTTGGTAGTTTGACCGATCAAAGCTTTAGCAGAGCACAGAGCAGAATTAACTGGAAATCTGTTTGTGTGTGTTCATGTATGTGTGTTGATTTTAGTTTGAAACCATTGTTGTGAGGACATGTTGGTCAAAGTTCTGTTTCAGGCCTCAGACCTGGTTTAGGTTGGGTTCAGGTTCAGGTTCAGGTATTCCTCAGTGAATGCTGACCGCCTTAGACAAACCAGTGGTCGCTTTGTTGCTTATTTTCATCCTCGACCATGACTCATCTGTTCTTTATCTAAAGGTGTAAAAACAGGTCGTGGTGCTGTGAGGTGACTGGCTAACTATGTGGATCACTGTTTAATAACGTGATTAAACCATAACTGAATATTAACTAACTATTAACTATTAATAAAACATACGCCCTGCTCAGGTGAATCCTAACAACTTTACTGATCCTCTAATGTTGATCCAGCTCCATCAGACACTTTATGACCTAACACCTGCAGACGCCCACTTTGACTCATGGATGAACTGATTAGACTCTGAGTCTGGACAAACATTGTCCTGTAAACAGCAGCTCAGGTGGTTGGTGGACTCATACAACCACAAGGTGACCATTCATCCTCAGTGCTAAGTGGCTGATGTTACCATGCTAAGGCTCTCAGTGTGGTTTCCCATCATGCTGCACAGTCCTCTGGTTAAGGACCAACAAACAGAGCCTACTGTCATGGTGACACTGCTGCTAACACAGTTGCCTCATTCACCACCAGAATCACCATAGTGACTTGTTGCCAAACAGGACACCAGTAATCCACACTGACTGTCTAATGGGCACTGGTTTATCACCAGTCACAGCCAGTGTTGGTGGAGTTTCCCCACACTGATGGAAAATCCCAAACATTTCCTCACAGTAGGCGTACACTGTCCCAGACCAGGATTAAACATTTTTCTGCTTCCTTTTAGCTCAACTAGTGCAGGACGACTCTGTCAACCAGCAGATCCGACTCCTCCTGACACAGTACAAACACAGCACAGTATACAGTGCTGACAGTTTACAGTATTTTCCCCTTCCTTTTTTTGCATTTGTCCCACTTAAAGTTTTTAAATGATGATTTCATTTATTAAGGGAAAAAAGCTCAAACCTGCCTGAACCTATGTGAAAAAGTTATTGTTTTAAGGTCATGATACAGCATCTTCATCGTATTCAAGTCCGGACTTTGACTAGGGGCAGGCAATTAGTTTTTCACACAGGGCCAGGTAGGTTTGGACACATTTTTTTTTCTTATAATAAATTAATTCACCATTTAAAAACTGTATGTTGTATTCACTCAGGTTATCCATCCATCCATTCATTTTCTGAACCGCTTTGTCCCCATGGGGTCATAGGGAAGATGAGAGAGAGGGGCAGGGTACACCCTGGACAGGTCGCCTCCTTCACAGGGCCACATATAGACAGACAACCATTCACACTCTCACTCACACCTACGGGCGATTTAGACTCCCCAGTTAACCTGACTGCATGTCTTTGGACTGTGGGAGGAAGCCGAAAGTGCCCAGAGAGAACCCACGCAAACACAACATGCAAATCAAACTCAGGATCTTCAAAAGGGGGAAGGGGGCAAATACTTTTTCATAGTACTGTATGCACTGTGTACATCTGGGAAATTATGATGGACATTTATCTCTGTGTGTGTGTGTTGCATGGCAGTGCCTAGGCATGGTATATTATATATTGAAAATGTTCCATTAAAAATAGGTGTTATAAAAAATCAATGTGTCCTCTGTCTGAAGTGTTAACTGGATCGCACAGTCTCACTTTACTGGCCTCCAGTGTTGCCAGTTTGACTTTCGTCAGAATGTTTTTGGATTGCCTGTTATTACGAATGGCAAGTTCAAACACTGCAGTGGCTGTTAATTCCTATCTGACAATATTATATTATGTATCTATTCCACTGCTAAATCTGCCTATTTTAAGCTTCTTTATGCTCCATTTTTATCATCATGTTTGTAATCTTGTTTCTTTAATGCCTGGTCTAACCACTGTGAACTGCCTTGTTATTGAAATGTCCTGCTCAATAGATTTACCTTGACTGGTCAAAAACAATCTGGCCTCATCTCGTCTCCTCAGTGAACGGTTCAGTTTATTAATTTAAATAATAATCATTTTAGGTTTTTATCTGGTGACTGTGGTTATGGTACAACAACAGAAGATAACAGGAAGCTGAAAAAACCCATGAATGGCCAGTTTTGATCTTTAAATCATGTGTTTTTAAGCAGATATTTTCATATCTCTCCTCAGATGAAGGAAAACTAGTACTTACATAAGACAACAAATAATGTAAAAACTGATTTCAGCAGGTGTGAGGCTCGGATCCCTTTGGCCCAGCTGCCGGTCCTGGATGTTCTGGAGTCTTGGATACAGGATCTCAGAAACAGTGCGTGTGTGTTAATGTTTACACTGTGTTTGTGCTGTAGGTGACAGGACGGACAGTAAAGGAGCTCCAATGGAGTTTAAGTCCAAGCAGTGGTTTGGTGCCTCGGTGCGATCTAATGGAGAACACATCCTGGTAAGATAGACACACTTTCCATGTGACCTGTGTGGTTGTACCTTGTTTGTTCCTCTTTCAGGTACAGGTAAGTGGTGGGTGGGGTTCTTCACTAGTGCTGACTTTAGTGGGCCCAGTGCTCCCAGCAACTGTAAATCCTACCAACATAGTCTCCCAGGGAGACCCTCTCCATGCATTTAGTTTGGCCTGTTTTTACCACTTACCCCCCTGACCTCACAACGATAACACCTCACCCTGTTTTTCACCCCACGTTTTAAAGTTGCCCCTCAGAACTGCGTAACAAGAGGAAGTGGATGAAACATTAATTCCCAAACCGTTTCCACCGTGAGGAACCTTTGTCGGTAGGAGCGGATTACTTCAAATCTGCAGTGACGAAGACATCATGGCAGAAGTTGGAACAACTTTTTATCCAGAGGAGTTTTGTTTGGCCGTAGTTCTGCCTGCTATAAAAGAACCAGTGGAGGGAGGCACTGAGCCAAAGACATGATGCTGATCCGAAATGTTGACAAGGATTCAGGAGAAATAAAATATATCTCATCCATCTTCTGTTTTAGCTAATGAATCAGTTTAATTCAGTATTTGATGATGTGTTTGATCAGTTCTCAGGGCTGTCACCTGGTCGTGAAGCTTCTTTAACACTGTGAACAGTATTAGTTTTAAAATCACCTAGTTTGCAGTAATTGTACGACCCAGCGGGCTCCTGGAGCTCAGGGTGTTCTGGGTATTTATTTACATTCGTTGTGTGTTTTACAGGCGTGTGCTCCTCTGTACCAGTGGTCAACCTTCGGTGTTTCTGAGCGTGAGCCGGTGGGAACGTGTTTCCTGAAGAAAGGAGACAGCGTGGTCGAGTACTCGCCCTGCAGATCAAGTGTGTTCCTTTGTCCTGTCTGTTCTGCAGTTCTTACACAGGAAAGGTTGAACTCTGAATGTTGCAGGTGTTTAAAAAGTAACAGTTGTAGAGAGAGGTAAGCTTTGTAGCACCTGTAACCACACCCCCTGCAGCCGGGTGAGACTTTAAACCGCTGCAGGTGCGCATGATTAAAGAATATAAAGAAATTTTAAGTCTTTAAGAGACTGAATGTGCAGCTACACTCGTCATTTTTCACTCTCTCTTCTGTAGCATCGTTTTCAGGAAGTAGCAGATCGCAAGCTCCAAAAAGCTACTTTTACACTACCTGCTCAACAGCAAACAGACTCCGTTAAAGAGCAGATATTTCCCTTAGGGGGTGGTAGAGACCAAAAACTGAGCTAAAAGTTTTGCAGTAGATCAGAAACTAGCGACAGCTCTGAAGTAACATTAATAAACCAAAATTGCACATATGAAACACACATGAGCACAGTCACAAAACTTGAAATGTTTGATTTATTTTCTGTGTTTTTAGGAAGGTTAACAGTGAATAATTTTCCTGTTATATTTCTACATCCAGGTGCCAGCTCACCAGAGGGACAGGGCTTCTGCCAGGCCGGCTTCAGCGCTAACTTCCTTAAGGTTGGTGAACAAGACAAACCCAGACTAAACTTAACAGTCACATTTAACTTCTTGGAGATCAGTGTTGGTGTTCAGCCCCATAGTCAGATGTTCTGCTGTTCTTCACACCATTGTTTTAGCTGCTTTTTGTCCAGTAAAATCCTCCAGAGGTTCAGGAAGTCTGGACAAACACGCAGGTCATAGTTTTCTCTAGTAATAGTTATGCACTTATATAGCACTTTTCTACCTCATGGGTACTCAAAGCACTTTGACACTGCTTCTCATTCACCCATTCGCTCACACAAGCACACACACACACACACACACACACCCACACACACCAATGGCAGAGCTGCTATGCAGCTGACCTGACTCGCAACTTGGGGTTCATTGTCTTGACCAAGGACACTTCAACATATGACTGGAGGAGCTGGGAATCGAACCACCGATCTTATGACTGGTAGACGCTGGTAGCTTAGCATAGTTTATCCTATAGTGCCTTAGCTTAATTTAGTTTATCTTAACTCATCTTAGCATTTAGCTTAGTTAAGCTTACCTTAAACTTATTTTAACTTCACTAAGCTTATGTTACTTTAGTTTAGCTTAGCTTAACCTTTTTTAGCTTCACTTAGTTTAGGTTACTGTAGTTTATCTTAGCTTAGCAATGTTTAGCTTATCTTAGCTTAGCTTAGCTCAGGGTAAAACCAGCATGGCTCTCTGCAGTTAAAGTACTGAGGTTCTTCCCGAATTTGTTTTGTCTGTTACAGAAGAACAACAGAGTGGTGGTGGGAGGACCTGGCAGCTTCTACTGGCAGGGTGAGTGTCTCACAATGAAACAGAGGTCACATCCGGGCCATCCGACTCCATTTACACTTCATTCGTGTCTTTACTTTCACCTCTTCCTACTTGTGTGAACAGACTGTGAAGAACAAACACTACAGGACACAGATTCCCTCTCGTGGTTGCCAGCTGGCAGCACCAAGCACAGAGATGCCAGATTTCCATTGTCAGGGTTTCCCAGAGGCTTCTTCATCATAACTTTAACACAGCCTAGTGTTGGACATTATTTCTGTCAGTGACACTTAGTCAGTAGCTGATCTCTGTGTTCTGGTTCATTTCATACACGTAGTGACTGTAAAACCAAAACATTTATCAGCTGCTGCTCCCTCCTGTGTCCGTCTGTCTCTGCTAACTCACATGAAGGATGTTTATTTATAACAAAAGGTGAATTCAGGCTTGAAATGTGCTTTCACATCAGGGAAATAGTGATTTTGGTGAGGGAGGGTCTGTGTGTGGACAGGAACAGGCGGGAAAGTTCATTGTGGAAATCAGCTGTGTTTTGTTTACAGCATCAAAGCAGAGCCAATCACATGATCAGTAACAATGACTAATGTGTATACACTCAGATTCACGAAGGAGAGAAGATGCAACAGCAGAATCATGATGAATATTTCCTATATTTAATGGTGTGCTGAGCAGATCCACTAACAGTGCTGTGTTCACACCCAGACTCACATGAACTAGAGGGCTAGCAGGATAAAGTCTGGGTACTGTTTGTGCGGGTTGACTCAGATGTGGGTCTGAATCAGGTTTATAAATGATGCAGCAGCAGAGAAAAATATGAGTAAAGAAACTAAACTGTGTTTCCTTGAGTTAACAGCTGCTGGTTCTGTTTCTGTCCTGCTGCTGGATGAGACTGAATAATATCCTAGTGTGGTTATATGTGTGTAATGAGCAGGTAGAGTCCAGACAGGGGTGTGTGTGTGTGTGTGTGTGTGTGTGTGTGTGTGTGTGTGTGTGTGTGTGTGTGTCTGTGTGT
>OMLM01020073.1:16352-26900 GCA_900302695.1 Helostoma temminkii | reverse complement strand
TTGTGCCATGGTCAGAGGGTGTGACACAGAGGAACGCTGAGTCAGTCCCACAGATTTTTTCTCCCTCAGCTACCTTCAGCTAATTATTGTTTCCTGTTGAGCTGCACACACACACACACACACACACAGTCTGTTTCTGATTAGCTGTTAACACTGCGTGTGTGCGACTCCTTTAATTACACGTTCTGTGTTTTTCTAAACCAGCAGTGAACAAACAGATCTTCTGTTTTGAGCTCCTCCCCTGTGTTCTCCGATTCCTCTGATTCCTCTAATGTTCTCTGATTCCTCTGATGTTCTCTAATGTTCTCCTCAGGTCAGCTGATTTCTGATGACCTCTCAGAGATTTTTACTCGCAGTAACAGTGGGCCGATACAGTACATCACATATGCAAACACACTCGCTACCAAGTCGGCCAGCGCCCAGTACGACGACAGTTATCTTGGTAAACACACACGCACACACTCACACAGACATTAATAACCAGTTAATCTTCAGGGAACCGCTGGTTACTACAGATCCAACACCAGATTGTGGAAGCTGTCTTTACTGACTGAGCTCTCAGATAAACCACAGACCTTCACTCTCTGTGTTTACCAGGTTACTCTGTCACAGTTGGAGACTTCAACAACGATGGAAAGGAAGGTAAGGATGGACGCACTGCCCAGGATTTCACTGTCTATTGTTAGTGATGATGGTTTATCAATAACTCTTTGGGTTCTAAAACTCAGTTACATTTTTAATTTATTAAATTAAATTTAAAAATGCTTTTTAGTGAGTTTAGGAAAAGATAAAACGTAAGAGATGATGTTTTATTTTAGTCCTGTGTTTAGGTAAGATGTAACTAGTGATGCTCTGATGAGAAAGTGGTAACGTAATGTAATAACTCTCTGGTGTTAAACACTGTGAACTTATTGTTATTTCACTAATAAATAAAGTGGAGCTTTATTCAGACCAGGTTTTATTCAGATTATTAAATAAATTAACCGTGAACACAGAAGCATCAGGTTTCATCAGCTCATCTGATAATGAGTTAAACGTGTTAACGTCACAGTTGTTGAGGCTTTTTCAGGTTAATCAATAAAGAAAATGTCTCTGTCCACAGATTATGTGACTGGAGTCCCTCGAGGACAGAAGGCTCTGGGTTATGTGAGTGTTAACACCAGTCAGCTGCTTTTAGTGTCGTGGCTGCTCTGACTTCACAGTGAAGCTGTGTCCTCATGTTTCAGGTGAACGTCTACAACGGCCTCAACATGGCCTCAATGGTCAACCTGACAGGAAAACAGGTGAGCTACAGCACTGTGTTTACCTGTGTCTACCTGTGTGAGCTTCAGGGTAAAAACATGGATCTACTCTGTGATTCAGCTTCAGAAAGATTCACGTGTCATTTCTAATGTTTTTGTTGGCTGGACAGAGTACAGTTACATTTATTGTCTCCACCTGGAGAAAGTTTACTCTTTAATTCAGAGCAGCAACAAATGTGAGTTGTGGAAAATACATTGGAAGCAAAGTGAGAATAAATGTTTGTTTCTTGGGACATAAGAGACAAATCTGAGCGGAGGTCAGAGCTCGTTCCTCCATCACGGGAATGCTGAGCTGAAACACTTTACTGTGTGGGCAGAGGGATCGTAGACCTGGACCGGCCACTGGAGGTTTAATAGCTTCTGGGTTGCCTGTGGGGACCAGAGCTGCTGGACTCCTGTGGACAGAACTGGGACTCACTGCTGCAGGTTCAGTTCAGAACCAGTTCACATCACTGTTGGTTCTGTTTGATGTTGCGTTTAGCACAGAGTTCCTGAAGCCAGATCACTTATTATTCAGGATCTGTATTATATTCATTTGATCAAAACTTTTATTACTCTGCTGGAATTTAGTTTCATTTAAACCAGTTTGGTCGTAGTCCTGGATCGTGGATCAGCTTTTTATACAGCTGGATTGTGTTTGTCTTCTGTCTCTGATCACCTCTCCTCCATATTTTCTTTATTCTTATGTAGACGAACTGCATGTTTGTGATCGTATAATAATAATAATAATAAACTAAAATGATTAGTAATATAGATCCATATAGATAATATAGATTTATAGATAATCTTTAACACTCAGGGAACTCTGTATAGAAGCTATAGAATAATTTCTACTTCAGACTTCTGAAAGACTTTGACCAGATATTGACCAGACAGGGGAGGGAGGAGGGAGGAAGAAGGGAGGGATGGGAGGAGCAGAGTTAATGACACAGTTCCTCTTTACTTTCCGCTCTGTCCTCCAGAACTCATCCTCTAAACACAGTTATCTGTTTCCTGTCCTCGTCTGAATGTCTTTCTTAGCTTCAGTCGCTTCATCCTCCTTCACACTGAGGTCACATCTTCTCATGTTGGTCACTGTGTTGTGGTTTGGATGGAATCAGTCTCCTCTGTGACCCCGGAAATTTAAACCAGTAATTTAAACCAGTGCTGAAGCCCTGACCTCAGATCAGCCGAGCTCAGAGATGGTGGCTCAGCTGCTTTCTGTTCCTGTGTTTATAGTAAAACCTCCACAATCCTGTTCTCACATTTCCAACAGGTGTTTTGATGTAACAAACTGGATCTGAACATTTCCTCTCATCAGCTGCAGCTAGATTATCCTCTGAACCTCCTGCTGAGTTAACACATATTCCTGCGAGTTTCTTTCTGAAATACACAAATAAACGTTCATTAAACTGGTGTCTTGCAGATGGCTGCCTACTTTGGATACTCAGTGGCTGTTACTGACCTTAATAACGACGGGTGAGTCTCTTCTGTTACTTTCCCATTTCAGCAGCTTCATTAGAAGAAGAGTCCAGGTCTCATCAGCTGAGATGTCCAGAAAACTGAATGGAAAGGAACATTCATTTTAATTATGTGCTGATCTGATGAACATCTGCTACTACTAAAACTACTACTGCTAATACTGCTACTACTACTACAGGTCTTTGATGAGCTCTCCAAACAGACACAGGTTCATGAAAAGTGTGGCACAGCTGCAATAAATGGGCTGATTGTTTTTTATTACTATGCATTTACACATGGGACAGAAGTCAGTGACAGACACAGAATCAAACAGCTTCTCCTTCTTCCTCTAGGATGTTTCCAAACCAACCAGCTTCCAGATCCAGTGGGAGGGAAGCTGTTGATTAATGTGGCTCAACATAAGATTCAGGACTAAAGCAACGATTCATATAAAAAATAAATTAATCATCATAATCACATTGTTACACCTTAATTTAGTCTGATTATTTCACATTTACATTCTGCTGACTCAGTGCCCAGTTTGCATCCAGAAAGCATCGCCCAGCTCTGTTCTCCTTAAAGCTCCATGTTCCTGTCACATGGTTGATTATCAGAGAAGCTCAGTTTAAACTGAGTAACAGATATTTATGGACGTAAGATCAGACTGAAGGACAAATACTGTACTAAAGAGTAGTAGGAGGTGAATTCCTCAGACCAGCAGGCGTTCTAGTGATGTTAAAGTCACATGTTGTTACTGGAGATGATTTGACACAGGACACAGGTGTCAGGACTGTGTGGGGTGTGTCCGGCCGTCTATTGATCAGCCTTGCTGCACCCTGACATAGTTAATCCACAGAGTTTTAGTGGAAATCAGACGATGGAAACCTCTGTGTTAGTCTCATGAGCTGATGTGAGGAAGGTTCATTCTCTGTGTCGCTCCACAAGCGATGCCAGTGCTGAATAACCCCGTCTGTTTCTATTGCTTCATGTTAACCAGTGTTTTTATGAAAGGGGCGATAACACAGCATGCTCACTGTGTTTAAGGAGATCTGCTCTCTGGCTTTGACAGATTGCTGGATCTGCTGGTTGGAGCTCCGCTCTTCATGGACAGAGGCTCAGATGGAAAGCTCAGGGAGCTGGGACAGGTAGGACTCAGCTGTGATACTAATCCTCCAGGTTATGTTGTCCTGTTGTTATAAAAGGATAAAACCACTAACACTGAAAACTTTCAGGACAGAAAAGGCTCCTGCACAATTTTAATTATCTGTGTTCACTTCATGCTTCTGCTGCAGAAAGTGGTCTATAAACAAAAATCAATGCAAATATACATCTGTGTGTGTGTGTCCATCCTCCAGGTGTCTGTGTACCTGAGTAGTGGTGGATTTTCCTTCCAGCCTCCCAGAACACTTTCAGGGTTTGAACCGTACGGCAGGTTCGGTTCTGCCATCGCAGCGCTGGGAGACCTGGACATGGACGGATACAACGGTGAGAGAGACCCCCCTACACACACACACACACACACATCAGCCAGGCAGGTGCAGACTCTGACCTTCAACTCTTACACTTACCTCCTGTCTCCTTGTTTCCTGCAGACGTGGCCATCTCTGCTCCGTACGGAGGCCTCGATCGCAACGGCTTAGTTTACATCTATAATAGTCACTCTCAGGGGCCCGACCCATCACCTTCCCAGGTAAATATTACAAACATGTCCAATAACCACCTTTCCTCTAGTGCCAAGTAGTGACAGTTTTTCACAGCAGTTCATATGAACAGTGGAGCAGGTCTGACTGGCTGTGACCGTTCATCCTGAGCTGCTGTTTCTTCTAGTAGTAAGACAGTGAAATCCGCTGCAGGAGAAACAGAGTTTCTGTGTTTAAAGCTTGTCGGAGGTGGTTCGGACTGTTCTGACAGTTGTGTGTGTGTGTGTGCTCACTGCTCATCCTCCACTCATGGTCGTGCCTCTTCTCTCAGATCCTGCAGGGCAGATGGGCGTCCAACTACATGCCCGCTAGCTTCGGCTACTCCATGACTGGAAACACTGACATAGACCAGAACGGGTACCCAGGTACACACACACAAAACACGAGCAGCAGAACCAGTGGTTGTGTGAACTGTTAGAAACGCTGATGTGTCTCTGTCGTCTACAGATTTAATAGTGGGAGTGTTCGGAGCAGACAAAGCTGTTTTATACAGGTAATCAAAAATCATACTCTGTGTGTGTGTGTGTGTGTGTGTTCCTGCTGTGACTGTGCGTGCGTGCGTGCGTGTGTGTGTTTAATGAGCGAGGCCACCTCTGATATGAAAGAGCTGCTGCGTTTCTCCCACTGACTTTATAGACGCCATCAGCACAAATTTAACCCCTTCACCGCTGAACTCTTCCCCCTGCTGACAGTCCTTTACTGTCGTCAGAAACATGGTGGTTCACATAGAAAAAGCTCATCTAGTTAAAGAAGCTTTCAGGTGATTCAACCCCAGTGACAACAGAATTATGACTGCGTTATTCTGCTTCTGCAAATAGATCCTCTGAGTCATTAGTTAACCATGAAACTGGAACTGGAGCCATTAAGATATGATCATCATGATGTCAGACACATAAACAAACATTAAGAAAAAAAGGTTAAAGGCAGCAAAAGGTCAGAAATCATCTGTCAGTGGTGAAGAGCAGACGCTCAAAACGTTTCACTGTGTGACAAACACACAGTAGATTGTTTGTGCTGTGATTTCCACTGTAGAGTTTGTGTAGGACACAGACGTGAGATGGGGAAAGCACCGCTGTAAACCTACACAATGAGAAGCTGTTCTCTGACTGAGCTCTGCAGCTGCACAAGTGACTTTTCCCTGTGACCTTCTGTGGTTTCTGTTCTGATGCTTTTAACTGAGCTGAAACGAGCAGTGGAAACAGATTACTAACGCAAATATCACATTTTTCTGACTGTGTACCAGAGCTCGCCCTGTGATCAGTGTGAACGCCACCTTAGACATCACACCTCAGATCATCAACCCAGAGGAAAAGACCTGCACGCTTCCTGGAACCAGCACATATGTGTCCTGGTGAGTTCTCACACAGTCCACAGTCGGATCTAAAGTTTTACTGCGTCTCTGCATCCGTCGCTCTGTTCTCCAAGAAAGAGCAGTTATATAACTGAATGAGTAACTGAACGGTGAGCGGGACCCGGTCCTCTGGGTCCTCTGGGTCCTCTGGGTCCTCTGGGTCAGGCTCTGCAGGACGAGCGTTAAGTTCTTCCCTTCCATTAATTCCACATGTTCCTTACACTCAGACTTTTCTGTGGATGATTTTAGACACTGTCAGGTGAGATGTTGTCATAACACAGAGGCCCGACAGTAAAATATATAATTACATTTACATAATTACGTTTAAATGTGTGTCAGTTCTTTCTTTTCCAAAAGAGAGCACCAAGTATTTCCCTCTCAGATTAATACATTTTTCTAATCTTGAATGTTTTACAGACACATGAAAATATCCTCTGCATAAAGAAAATCACGATGTTTCACATGGTTCAGTTTATTCTGTGGAGACCAGTGTGGAGGATTTAAAATGTTAAATATGAATTAGAAACAGGGAAACAGAGACTGGATCCTCCTACCAGCATGTCCCTGTCTTATGCTATGCTAAGCTAAGCTAGGCTACGCTAGCTGCCTGCAGCTATATAGGTGTAGAGTAACTAAGTACATTTACTCAAGTACTGCAGCATTTTCATTTTATGATACATTATACTTCTACTCATCTCACTACATTTCAGAGGGAGACTGTACTTTTGGATTACACTCATATAGTGTATATATATACACTGAGAGTACTTAGATACTTTTTTAAGTATCATTTACACTAATAGTTTTCACTTAAAATGGAGTATTTTGTACTGTTACTACTTTAACTGATGTCAGTACAAACAGGAAACAAAGATGAGCGTCATTAGTCTGACTGTTCATTTAATGACTACAAGTACTGCCCAGTACCCTGGTAAATACTCATGTTTACAGAGGGAAAGTACTGCAGTGACAGCTGCTCTGTACTCTAGTAGTAGTAGTACTGTAGTAGTACTGTAGTGCCTGACAGATGAGTGTGTAATTGACTGTATGTGTGTTCACCAGCTTTAAGGTGAAGTACTGTCTGAAGGCCAGTGGCCGCGGAGCTCCGCCCACTCTCAGTAAGTAAAACACCTGTTCACCTGTAAAACACCTGAGTTTGAGCAGCTCACACCTGATGTTCATCAGACTTCTCCTTCGTGTCCAGATTTCATTGTGGACCTCACGTTGGACCGACTGAAGCAGAAGGACACGACCAAGCGCGTCCTCTTCCTGCACAGCCAAACCTTCAAGTACACCAAGAACATGGCGGTGTCCAACGGCAAAGGTCCAGCCTGCGAGGAGCAGAACGTCTACCTGAGGGTGGGGACATGACATTTACCTTGGTATTTACTGTAGCAGTGGGAGGATAAATAGCAACAGTTCACGGCTCCTTTTCAGTTTGTTTCAGAGAAGAGCTATATAAAAATAATTAGCTTCAGATATGAAGCAGCCGAACAGTGATACACACGTGCAGCTCCAGCTCCACAGAATAAGAGACAACCTGTGTCTTTGCCTTAGGACGATCGTGATTTTCGGGATAAGATCACTCCCATCTCAGTGGTGATGGAGTACAATCTGGACTTCCAGCAGGCTGCAGACAAGACCGGACTGCTGCCCATCATCGACATGTCGACTCCATCCAACGTCACCAAGCAGGTAACGCCACCGTGTGTTAGGATGAAGAGCACCTTCGCTGCCTGAATGTCAGACTGTTGTCGCCTGACGTGTTGCTTCTTCCCTCAGGCTCACATCCTGCTGGACTGTGGAGCTGACAACATCTGTAAACCTGACCTGCGGCTGTCAGTGAAGAGGTGAGGCTGTTTTATGTCTGAGCAAAAAGAAAAGTCAGTCTGCAACTGTCACGTGACCTCTGTCTTCCTGCGTCACAGCGACCGCAATCAGATTTACATCGGAGACGATAACGCTCTGACCTTGGAAGTCAGCGCTGAGAACCAGGGAGAAGGCGCCTACGAGGCTGAGCTGCTGGTCTACGCTCCGGAGCAGGCTGACTTCACCGGGGTCGTCCGCAGTCAGGTAGGTTCAGGTCTCGGGTGTTCTCAGAGCTGCAGGTTGGAGATGAGCAGCTGAACCTTTGTTACAGGTCCACAGCACAGTCAGGATCAACTTCCTGCAGGTATCATTTAGGAATTCCCAGTCCAGGCCTTTACTGTGTGTAGGAGGCGTCTTTATGTTACTGGCGTTTAAACCTCCGGCCAGCAACGCGCTCTTCTTCCTCGTTAGGATAATTTAAAGCTGTAGTTTAGGAAGTCAGAGCTGATTAGAACCAGGTGCTGCTGCATTTATTTGGTTTTAATGTTCAGTGTGTTTCCTGTTGTGTGCATCAGCGAACTGACACTGCAGTGTGATGTGGGTGTGCTGTGTTTACAGACCCTCAGCAGGCTGTCCTGTGCTTACAAGAAAGAAAACCAGACCAAGATGGTGGTGTGCGATCTGGGGAACCCCATGAAGGGAGGAACCAAGGTCAGTGGTCACTGCAGCGCTGGTGATAATGTGAAATACCGGAGTCTGTGTGTTTCCTGCTGTTTAACTGCTGTTACTTTATGTCTCCTTCTGCTCCCCGATTGGTCCTTTGTGTCTGTTCCTGTGCTGTGATTGGTCAGGTTCTGGCAGAGCTGAGGTTCAGCGTGCACCAGCTGTCCGAGGATGACACGTCTGTCAAGTTCGACCTGCAGATAGTCAGGTATAGTCATCACCTTTACACGGTCCATGGTGAGTGTAGGACGTGAAGATATAAGAACTGTACTCTACTAAAACACCTCACACATCGTTACTCCAACCCTGAGCACTTCCTACGGTAGAGGGTCAGTTTTTCATCCGGGTCCTGACCCTTTCCTCTGTCTGCTGTTGAGCTTTAGAGCGTCGGTTCTGTTCCTGGCCACAGACATAACTTCAGCAAAGCTTCACGTCCTGCAGTCGCCTCCTTCTGTTCCCACAGTTTAGAGTTGGAATCAAACTGCAGTGCTGAAGTGAAGCAGGGTCAAGTGACCCTCCACCATAACCCAGCGTTTAACCTCAGATTATTTAATGTAACCTCAAGACGGAGTTCGAAGAGATGGAGTCTGACTCCACAGACACTTCCAGGACTAGAGTTACACCTCATGTCAGTGACAAACAGTCAGAGTGAAGCAGCTCAGAGTCTCACATTCCTCTCAGTGAGTGTGTGTCAGTGTGGGAGCAGAGCTATGTTAATGACAGGGTTCAGCTCTGTGACACTGCTGCTGACTCATTTACTGTCTTCAGGAGAGCTCAGCTTAGTTTTCCCTAACAGTAGTAGTGGTAAAGGTTCCAGTACTACTGTGTTGAAATACTAAAAAAAAAAAAACATACTAATTACTTTATATATTGATAATAACATGTTACATAAGGACTTTAATGTTCAGAGCTGCACTTTTCACTACAGATATAATGTGCAGGATGATGAAGGCTCTTCCAGACGCAGTAGAAACACCAGAACAGTTCGCAGGCAGCAGCGCCACCTGTGGCTGCTCCACTAAACTTCACCTCACTTTAAAGTTTCAGTTTGTGCTCAAACGTATTTTTGATTCTTCTCCGTGTTTCAGCTCCAACCAGTTTAACAACACCAGTCCTCGAGTGTCCAGCATCACCCAGCTGGCTGTGCTCGCCAAAGTCTCCATCAGAGGGTAACACACACACACACACACACACATTAAACATGTCCAGTAGTCTCTGAGCCATGTATTATATATTATATAATATTATATAGCATAACTGCAGATGGTGGTCTGGGGGCGTGTAGACGTGTAGTGACATGAAAACACCAGCACAGTTAAAGTAAAAGTACTAATAGTACACAGTGAGGATACTCTGTTACAAGCACAAGTACTGTGTTTAAAGTGTACGATAACATGCTCCTGTACTACAGTATAATTATTGTATTGGTACTGATGCATGAATGTGTATTTTACTGCTGAAATAATAATGATTTATTGATTAATAATTATTGATAAAGATCAGAAACTGTGATGCCTTCAGGTGTTTCAGTCCAAACGTCAGAGTGACTCAGAGAAGAAGCAGCAAGTGTTTCTGTGTTTACTGTTTCTGTTTATGATAGAAAAGCAACTGGAGCCTCAGATCAGTGTAGTGGAGTAGTAGGTAATGAAAATACTCCAGTGTAACAGTATGACATTGTGTGTTACTTTATAAGAATGTTTGTTTTTCAGCATTAATAATATTTCTCCTACTGCAAATACTACTACTACTTCTACTACTACTATTCTTCTGTGTAAAGTGTGTTTTCTCCTGCAGGTCGTCGTCTCCTGGTCAGGTGCTGCTTCCCATCGCTAACTGGAAGGTTAAAGAACCTCCTGTGCTCGGAGACGACATCGGGCCACAAATAGTCCACGTCTACGAGGTACATGAACACACACACACACACACACACACACACACACACACACACAGACAGTGAGTAGTCAGATTATTAGGTACAGCTCGTTTAGAGGATGCTGTGTACACTGTTGTATCAGTCATCAGTTTGTCCACATAACGTCACACTTTACACACCTGCTTCATTCTTACGTTTCTGTCTTTCTTACACACACACACACACACACACACACACACACACACACACACACACACTATAAAGACTCATCTGTCCCAGTACTCCTCACACTCGCTGTAAACACCCGTGTGTCACATGATTATTAATTAAATGCACTTGCTTCTACAGTAC
>OMLM01020073.1:2889-16332 GCA_900302695.1 Helostoma temminkii | reverse complement strand
GGTCGTCGTCTCCTGGTCAGGTGCTGCTTCCCATCGCTAACTGGAAGGTTAAAGAACCTCCTGTGCTCGGAGACGACATCGGGCCACAAATAGTCCACGTCTACGAGGTACATGAACACACACACACACACACACACACACACACACACACACACAAACACACACACACACACTCAGCTGCTCAACAGTGGGCCCAGTACCTTCAGCAAGGCGGCGCTGACAGTGGACTGGCCGTACCAGTTCAAGAACGGTTCTCTGCTCTACATCACCAGCTACGAGACAGAGGGTCCCATCAACTGCACCACCGATGTAGAGATCAACCCGCTCAACGTCTCGGTAAGAAACACACACACACACACAGCTGAGGGGCAGAGCTTCATCCTGTTGGTGTAGCAGCAGAAATCTGAGTACATTTCTAACGTGTGCGTGTCAGAACCCGTTGGCCCCAGCGAAGAACACCAGCGGTGTCCCACCGAGAGAGCGAGAGGGGGAGGGACGAAATCGCATCCGTAAGAGAGACCTGGAGTCACAGAAAGACGCACAGAGCGACCTGCAGACACTGGTAAGCACACACTCACACTCACACTCACACTCACACACACACACACACACACACACACACACACACACACACAGTGTTTACTGTGGGACAAAGTCGAGGCAACACAAACTTTTTTTTCCATCATCTGAATCTGCAGTGATTTTATTACAAATGAGCGTTTGAACAATTTAATGACTAAATCTCACACTGCTAACTCTGTGTGTGTGTGCGTGTGCGTGTGCGTGTGCGTGTGCGTGTGCGTGTGCGTGTGCGTGTGTGTGTGTGTGTAGGACTGCACCACAACTGCGTGCCTGAAGCTGAAATGTCAGGTGGGTCGTCTGGAGAGAGGGAAGAACGCCATCATCTTCATCTACTCCAGACTGGACGTCAACAACTTTCTGAAGGTAAAATAACAAAAACCTCATCTGACTGGCTTATAACAGTAATAATAATAATAATAATAGTTAATTAACAATTCAAAATGTCACAGACAGAAAAAGTATTAAAACTAAATAAACAGCACAGATGCTGTAACATTTAAACCGTGCAGAACAGCAGTGTTAGAGAACGACCCAGCCCAGATCAGAGCGGATCCAGCATAGCTACAGTCTGGACACCAGCAGCCAAACCTTTACTTTGTTTTTCTCTTCAGCCCGAGAACCAGAACCGTTCCTATGTGGTTCGATCCACAGCCTCCTTCAGTGTCATCGAGATGCCGTACAAGAAACTGGCATCGGAGCTGCCGTCAAACAGTACCACAGTAAGACACACACACACACACACACACCAGCAGAAAGGTCACATGAAGTAGTATTGGATGTTAAGTCAGAGTAATATTTATACGCTTATTAGTCAATCTGATGATCAGAAAATGTGACCTGCGTGTTTTTAAATTTGTGAACGTCAGTGGAGCTCTGAGCTAAACCAGGTCACAGCGAGGACACACCCCTTCCTTCCTTCAACCATGTGTGTGTTTTCAGGTGAGTGTGTCGGTGATGTGGGTGGCTGACACTCCCCAGCCGGTACCGGGCTGGGTGGTCGCACTGGCTGTGCTGGCTGGACTGCTGCTGCTGGCGCTGCTCATCTTCATCATGTACAAGGTGACGAGTACTCCCATCTTTTACCTGAATGTTGTAGTAGTAGTAGTAGTAGTAGTAGTACTGTAGATACAAGAAAAGTCCTTGTGTTTTACTGTTATGTAAGTTACTGCAGTAGCAGTTTGAAGTATTTTACGCATTGTATTTCCTTCTCGTTCTTATTATGAACACGGAGCTCTATGTCCTGTATTAAATATGTCATGTGTTTCTCTCCTGCTCCTCCTCAGCTGGGCTTCTTCAACAGAGTGCGCCCCCCGCAGGAGGACGGCACCGAGAAGGAGCAGCTGCAGCCGGAGGAGAACGGCAACACTGACGCCTAGAGGTCCGGCTGTGTCAGTGCAGGAAGGACAGACACATCCAGGTTTAATGGTCGGACAGTTTCACTGTGTCCACTGCTGAACGGCAGATAACAGTACTAAGCTCACTTTTAATGAGGTTTTTCTTTTCGTATGTTTGGAAGAAGAGATGCTCCAACTGTAAAACACTGGCTCCTAATTAAAACCAGTCAGGCCAGTGAACGTGGTAGAACCAGTACAATGTTCTTTACTTTAACTCTTTAACAGCAATAATATTTTAGAATCAATCTAATGCCAGTCATTTCCTGTTTATTAGACGTTAAAGTGATTTTCACCTTAAAAGCCTGCAATTAGAGAGAAGGCTTTTAAGGTGAAACTTCAGGAGGAAGTGTTGAGTTTTGTAAAAAAAAAAAAAAAAAAAAGGTGAAGTGGAAAGAAAGAAAGAAAGAACTGGACTAATCAAACATGGAGGAAGTGCTGGGTTTGGATTAACTGTGTCTAAGGCTGAATGACGTTCAGTGTGAGTCTGTGAGCATCAGCAATATGAAATCTGACTGATGAACGAGGCCGAGCAGCGGCTGGTGAGCTGGACTGTGTTTTTGGATAAAGATGACACAGTGTTACAGTAATATATTTACCTTTATACTCTGGGGAAGCTGGTGGGTGTTTTCACTTTTTATTTGTACTGTACTTTCTACATGATGATGATTAATAATAAGTCTGGAGAATCAGTTTCTAATCCACCGTGACCGTTTGCTGAACCCGTCACCTTCTGCAGAACCAGACGCACGGTAGAAACGTAGATCAGCGTAGCGTTCATTCCATGGACACAACTTACAGCTCAGTAATAACGGAAATATCAGGGTAACAGGGTATGCACATGTCGTCACTGTGGTTACCACTAATACATCTAAATTCTGGAAAAGCTGATGTCACTGAAATCGAAGGTGTCCTGTTAAAGAGTCCCAGGGACAAAATCAGGTTCATATAAATGTCAGAAAGGCATCAATCAGCGTGTCTACTGTCACTCATGGTGAAATCAAACACAGTGGCTGGCAGACGTTGCGTTGGTGTCAGAGACAGTGAACGTCGAAAGACTCAGTGATCACTGTTCATCAGCTTTATCCAGTTTTCAGTTTCCCTGCTGATGACAGCCACGTGGCTCGGTCTGAGAGGACGGGTTCTGCTGGGACAGGGTGTGTGCACACCCTCTATGAATAGGGTAAAACATTATTTAAAGTACTAGTACTAGTACGGTACTGTAAAATAGAGATAATGTAATAATTAAAGTGATTCCTACATGATTATTTCTTAGATATTAGCCCACTATCACACTAATATTACTGAGCTGTAAAGTGCTACAGTTTCTACCCATAGTCACCACCAACAGTCCAACATGATGGTCGTCCACTATGTTGTGTGTTTGCTGAGTGCTAACTTTGCTATTATTGTATTAGCTACAGAATATATAGTACATTTGAAGGGTTCAGACCAGTTTTATCAGTTAAAATGGATTTTACTTGCATTCGGTTCCTGCTGGTGCTGGTTCTGTCGCCGTTCTGGACCCTGCTGTGTTAACACTTCTTCAACAAGTGTGAGGTCAAAGTGAACATTTTATATAATGGTGCTGGACAGTACATGTGGTGGGACTGGATTTACTGTCTGCCAGTAAATATAGAGTAAATATGTCACTACTGAAATAGTGACATCACAGAGAGGACTGAGCGTTAGCTTGATTAGCTAATCAGCTAATCAACGTCATTTCAGTAAAGCTGGTCTCTGGGTGGAAACAAAATGTGGCTGAAAGTGACTTTTAATGGTAAATCTGCAGTGGACGGTCATCTGGGTCTTAACAAACGGTCAGCCAGTTAGAAGCTTCCCGCCTAAACTAAAGCCTTTCCGCTTCTCCTCACTATGATTTTTAACATCTTGTTATTTTTGTCTGAGCGGCAGTTTTGCTGAGAACGAAGAGCAGGCTGATATTTTATGTTGGAGTGAGTTTGTGTGTGTGCGATTTAAAAAAAACAAAAAAAACCAAAAAAAAACAAAAACACTGCTAAGAATTTACCCATATTGGGTTTGCTTAATGGACTAATGTTTAAAGTGGGTCATCAGTTAATAATCACAGTCACATAACTCTTAGCTAGCACGACATGTAGAGTTTTATGTTGTTATATCCTCTGTTGCTTCTAAACCTCACTATCATCACTGTGCTGAAGCAGAAGTGTAGGATGCACTGATACGACTGCTGATATCACACATTTACAGCAGATACTTTACGTTGGTCTGTTTTCACATGGAGGAAAAAGCTTTGTGTCATTAGTTTTCTGTGTTGCTCCTTAGTGACCAAACTTTGCTTCTGCTCGTTCATGCAGGAGCCGATCGAGTGTCCAAGTTAATGACAGAGAAATAGAGTACAATCTTAGGTCAGTAATAGAGTGGCTTCACTGCACTGCTGAGGGTTTGGTGGAACCACATTCTCAGGACTGAAGCTACGCACTGGACCTCAGTCAAGAACCAGGAGTCCAAACAGACGTGTTCTGAAATACCAGGAAATTCTGTCACCAGCTTGCTGATACTTAGTTTTACTGTCAGGCTCAAACTAATATCATCAGAAACGCTGAGTTCTTGACTGAGGTCCGTGGAGCTCAGATGGAATCAGAAGCTCCTGAGAGAAACCAGTCCTGCGGCTTTTACCAGTTTTCTGTTCGAACCACGTCTCTTTTTGTGCCATGACGAGTCATTGTCTGTTTGATGTATGTATTCTTTTACCTAGAGAATAAAAATTAACTGTCCTCAGATGATTCACATTTCAAATAAAATAAACTGATTTCTTCACATTTTACTTTGTTTTGTCTTGACTCCTTTTTTTTTCCTTTGACAGCAAAGAAGGAATCAGGTTCTGGTCTGAAACTTAAGCTACAAAATAAGAGCCTGTTGTGATGTTATGCAGATGTAAATGAGGCGTTTTAGTCACAAGATTGATTCGTGCACACGAAAACAGAACTTTGAGAACTCAGTCGGTCGAGCTGAATATGAATCATGATGATGAAAAGATGATTTTCACTTTCTTTTGCAGATTTTCTGGAAATTGTAACTTTGTGCTGCATTCGGACGTCTGATGCATTAGACTGAGGAACGTCACAGTGTTACAGTGTCGTTTCAGAATCACAATCTGTTCAGCACAGAGCGTGTTGTGGTGTTTGCTCCACATATACAGCGTACAAAGAACTTCAGGCTCTGAGAACAGGAATAAAACCACTGCATGGACACAGTTTGAATAGTTTTAGTGCTGTTTCCATTAAACTGAGTCAAATTTGCAAAAATGAAAGACAGGACGATGGGAACGTATTTCGTTTGCAGGTGTGTGTTCATCAGTCTGACAGCTTGTGTTTCTGTAAAACCTTTATTCTGTTCTGAGCAGAACTAAACTCTGAGTGACGACACAGGCGGTCGTCGTTCAGCCTGAGTTCACCAGCAGGAAGCTCAGGTCACTACCGGGGTCGTACTCCACCGATGGCTTCCCTCTGAAACACACATCATCATCATCATGGTGAGAACTGTCAGTTACTGGGGACTCTGGTGTTACTGGTGTGCTGTGAGGTTCCCAGTGGACTGACCTGGTGAAGAGTCTGGCCTTGGTGCTTCCCAGGAGCGTGGCTTTGTTTCCCTCCACCAGCAGCATGGAGCCCTCCCTCAGACCCTGAACACAAACCATGTTAAAGCTACTGTTTACTGACTGTTTACTGACTGTTTACTACTATAAATATTAGCAGTCACTGTTCGGGGATTATTGGGTTGCTTGTACAGTTGCTTGTTTGGGCTGCTGCCTGTCTCATGTCTACAGTAAACCTGTGTAATAAATAATAGTTATACAGAGACAACATTATCCTCAGTCTGATCAAAACTGTTCATCAGTGATGGAGTTTCTCTAGCTAGGTCCCTGGGAGCTCTCATTCACCCTGGACTAAAACTGTAACGACAGGGAGAAAGACAAGTCTGGTTCGACTACAAACACACCAGCAGTGATGCACAGAAAACTGTTTTTATGCAACTTGCGGACGATGTGATCTGTAGTGAGAGCAGAGAGCAGGTGGAGGAACACCTGGACAGGTGGAGGTCTGCTCTGGAAAGAAGAGGAATGAAAGTCAGTCGCAGTAAGACAGAATACATGTGTATGAACGAGAGGGAGGGAAGTAGAACAGTGAGGTTACAGCTGAGGTCAAGAAGGTGCAGACGTTTAAGTAGCTGGGGTCAACAGTCCAGTGGAAGAGAGGTGAGGAGGCGAGTGCAGGCGGGTTGGAGAAAAGTGTCAGGAGTGTTGTGTGACAGAAGAGTGTCAGGAAAAATCAAAGGAAAGGTGAGAGCAGCTGTACTGTATGAGTTAGAGACTGTAGCAGTGAGGAAAAGACAAGAGGCAGAGATGAAGACGTTGAGGTTCTCTTTAGAAGTGAGGAGGATGGACAGGATTAGGAACGAGCACAGCAGAGCTACAACTCAGGTTGGCTGAGTTAGGAACAAAGACTGAGATGGTTTGGACATGTGCAGAGGAGAGATAGTGGTTATACTGGTAGAAGGATGTTGGAGGTGGAGCTGCCAGGAAAGAGGTCAAGAGGAAGGTCAAAGAGGAGAAATATGGATGCGATAAATAGCACATGAAGTTAACTGGTGTGAGAGTAGAAGATGCAGAGGACAGAGTTAGGTGGAAACAGATGACTTAGTCTGGTCCAGTTAAAATCAGTTAAAATGTGATGTTACCTACAGACAGTAACTAGTAACTACTGATGGTAAAATACATGGAGTACTGTAGTAAAGTGAAGTATGTCAAGTGTTCACCTTTGTCTCTGAGAACTGCTGCATATCTGACTTTTTCTGTGAGAATGAGTCTTATTCAGTCTGATCTGTGTCTACAGTGAACAGGACATTTCATCTGTCATCACTGAGTCTGAACGTGACTCGTCTGCGTCTCACCAGGACACTCGGAGTATCATGTTCTTCGTGGTACTGCGTGATCCTCTGCTCTCTGGTCTCCTGCACAACAACAAGCAGATCGTCACTGTTCAGCTTCAGTATCTGTCATGACATCAGCTCAGTCACGTCTCCCTGAGTGACGTTAAATGTCGTTCTCATCAGCAGAACCTGAATCACAGGAAAAGTTAAAAAACGTGAAGATGCTGAATGAAGTTCTGCAGCGTCTGTTCTCTCTGGAGCTTTATTCTGAAGGGACATCTTCAGGAAGCTGATCTGATGAGAAAATTATTTATTCTGATTTACTGTGATTGAGTGAATCTTCCCTCTAGTCTAAGCCCACTTCCACACCTGTTCTGAGCTCCTCATATTCACCTGCTCTGTCTTTGTGGAGTTCGTCATGTTCTGAGGCTTTTCAGAAAACACTTGTCAGCATGTGGACCAAGCGCCCTCACTGCAGTTTGCTGACGCTGCATTTTATTTTGTTAACACTGCAGTTTTCAACTTCCTCTTCCTTTCAAAGAACAGCCCCAGCCTCACACACAGCGCTGCGGTCATCCTCGCGCTTCTTCATCGCCATTTTACTTTGGCTTGTGACCAGGTACCTGCAGAAGGGTGGAGCTTCTACGGAGGCACCAGCGCACGAGGAAAAGGAAACGCTCCAGCCTTGTTGTGACACTTTTTTGGCCTGACTGATAAAACAGCTCAGATAAAGCTGATAATCAGCCAATCACGGCCCCACAGCCCCTCCCCCGACCAAAGTCCTTCGTTCTCGTGCATCAGCCAACCAGACAGCAGCTGCACTGTTGTTTTACTGCGTCTTTATCTGAGCACAGCTCCACAGTGAAACATTTAAAAAGTCAGCCAGCGTTACTCACCCCTCAGAGGTGAGAACGGGGCGTGTCTGACTCACCCCCATGTGGCGGCTGTTGGGGTCGGTGTCCAGGTAGTGAGGGTTGATGTTGAAGGGGACGAGGCCGATGGCGGAGAAGGACGGAGGGTAGACGATGGGCATGTCGTTGGTGGTGCTGATGCTGATGGTGGCCACGTTGGTGCCGGCGCTGGAGCCCATGTAGGGGACGCCGTCCTGAAAGAAAGAGGAGAGAGGGAGATTCAGTGTCCAGCTCAGTGAGAGTTAGGAGGAGTGAAGGGCAAAAGAAAAGACAAGCATGCGTCCGTCACCTCGAGCACTCTCCTCCTGATCTCCGTCACCACTTTGTTGTCATAAAGACTCTTCAGCAGCCGGAAAGTGTTTCCTCCACCTGCCGAACACGCAGAGATGATAAAGTGAGAGCAGGGCTGGAGGGAGGATGTGAAGCTGAGGGAGCGAAGGAAACATCCTCACCTATAAAAATGCCCTCGGCCTTCCTGACGGCCTCGACAGGGTCCGAGGCCTCGTGGATGCTCTGCACCTCGTAACCTGCAGGAACCAGACACCTTTCAGTTAGTAGGGTTTACTGCACGTGTCTCTGCTGCAGTAACACATGTGGTCCGGTCCAGATCAGCTCTGGGCTTGTGTCCTACCCAGAGTCTTGAACTTGTCCCGGGCAGTTTTGGTGTAGGCGTCTCTGTCGTGCAGAGCATAAGGAACAAACAGGACTTTCTTCACGTCTCTGTAAAACACAAAATGGAGTCACCATGTTAATATTACAAAAACCTGAGGAGACAGATTATTGTTATCAGTTCAACCTGAGATGACGTCAATCTAATCCCTTCATGTTGTGTCTTTCCACACCAAACTCCATTGAAAAATATACTAATTTAGTAATAACTTATAATGTAATACAAATCTACAGCAAAGCTTTAGACATTTAAATGCATAGTGTTCACAACCATTAACTCCTGACTTTATGCCGAACTTTAACAGAACTCTACTGATTCATTCAGGATTTTGAATCATGTTTAACAGAGGAACACACGTTTGATAACACGCGGGTACATTATTAATTGTAGATTTTCTTAAGGGAATTCGCTATGACCTTCAATTAACTTACTTCCCAAAGAAGTTGGAGATGTGCTGCTGACAGTGCTCCAGGTAGCCGCTGCCGTGCAGGGTGGAGTTGGACACCAGCAGGAGTCTCCTCTTCATGACTGCCGCAGATGATCAACCTCAGCTGGGGAGAGAAGGACGAGGAATCCTGGAGGTTCCGCTGCTACAGAGTCCAGAGGTCCGGGGTCACAGTCCAGTTGCGATTCCGCTGACAGCAGCTCTCTGCTGGGAGCAGTGTTGATAACAGTCTGCACCAGTTTATACCAGCAGGTGTCAGCATATTTTAGATTCACAAAAATAACCACCAGTTTATTCACTTTTTAATCGACCTGCGAGATCTGAAAAGTCCAGCAGGTCGATTCAAACACTTATTGTTACACTTCGCTCTGTAACCCACTGTCTGCTAATGTTAGCTACATGGCGGCCTTAGCTGACACCGTAGATTTAAACCAAACACCGTTCATTGCTGTCACCTCCAACACCGCAGGTTCGGTTTAATCTTTATTAATGTAAAATTTTAGTTTGACACTAGAAAATAATTTTAACATAAATTACCTGTTTCCACTTCCGCTCCACTAGCATCTTCCGGTTTAAGCCTTCAGAATAAAGCACCTTCGTCTTCGCATCAAATCAAATCAGCAGTGGTGATTTGAGTGTTATAAAAGTACATTTGAGTACTATTACTACTAGTAGTAGTAAGAGTAGTATTAATAGAAGATGCAGTAATACATTCAAATACACTACTAGTAGTAGACCTACTACTAGTAGTCCTTCAGAATAAAAGAACAACACTCTACAAGGGTCAATGTTTTCATGTATTTTATGTCTGATCCAAAATGATCAATAATATCTTACAAATGTTATAATTTTAAAACAAATCCACAATCTGTGAATGACATTATATATTACACACAGGATAACGGACAACAGTGAAAACACAGTACATGATAGTGTTCATCTGTTTAGCTCCTGTTAAAACGTGTAAAATGTTAATGGGGTTTGGTGCAGTTTGGACTGAACCTGGTTCAGCCTCACAGTATAAATACACTTAAAGAACAAGAAGAAAGTACAGAGACTGGTCAAACAATACATGCATCCACTTCCATATGAAGCTGAGCATACTTGTGTACGTTCACTGTACTACATGAAACTACATGAGAACTACTTGTGTACTTTTACTATTAAAACTTCAACTATATGAAGCTGAGAATACTTGTGTACTTTTACTGCTACTTTAACTACATGAAGCTGAGAATACTTGTGTACTTTTACTGCTACTTTAACTACATGAAGCTGAGAATACTATTGTACTTTCACTTCTGCTACTTTAACTACATGAAGCTGAGAATACTGGTGTACTTTTACTACTAAAACTTTACACATGAGGCAGAGAATATTTGTGTACTTTTACTGTACTTTAACTACATGAAGCTAAGACTACTTGTGTACTTTTACTACTACTAATACTTTAACTACACGAGGCTTTACCCAATAGTAAGACTCGCTCCAGTCGAACCCACAGCAGAGACCCAGTCCTGCAGACTTGGTGCCGCAGGGCCAGCAGCAGTGGGCGGTGCTAAACCACATCTGGATGAAAAACATCTGGAGCCTCTGGATACATGAGCGTCTCTGTTCTGATCCCGGAGCCAAAGACCGATTGACCGACGGACTGACTGACCGAGCTCCTGCGTGTTTCTCCGGCTGATTCCCCCGCAGATGATGGCCCGGTGCTGGACGGTTTGGACCGTGCTCCTCGTCCTTCTGGCGACCGGTGAGTGCAGCCTGGTCTCCGGGCGTTTTCCTCGGAGATGTTTGAGGTGGTTTAGAGGGGATGGAAGTATTCAAGTACCAGTACTACTGTGTCAAAGTACTGCAAGACAAGTATAATAACAGTTTATACTTCATACTTTCAGTTTTCAGGATTTTCAGGAGTAAAAGTACATGAAGATTCTCAGCTTTGTGTTGTTAGATTATCACAGTAAAAGTACACAAGTATTGTTAGATTCATGCAGTTAATGTACACATGTATTCTCAGCTTCATGTAGTCAGAATAATAACAGTAAAAGTGCACAAGGATTCTCAGCTTTATGTGGTAAAAGAAACAAAGTAACAGTACACAAGTATTGTCAGCTTCATGAAGTATCACAGTAAAAGTACACAGTCAGCTTCATGTAGTTAAATGAGTAGTAAAAGTACACAAGTATACACAGCTTTATGTAATTAGAGTATCACAGTGAAAGTACACAATTATTGTCAGATTCAGTTAAAGTAGACATATTTTCAGCTTCATGTAGTTAAATTAGCAGTAAATGTACATGAGGATTCTCATCTTTATGTGGTAAAAGTATTAGCAGTAAAAGTACGCAAGTATTCCCAGCTTCGTGTAATTCAGGCACCGACAGTAAAAGTATTATCAAGATGAAAGTATTATATGAGCAGTTGGTGAAGGTTAATTTAACTCTCAGCCCTGACGAACTGATACAATACAGATTTAATCAGATTATCCCTCAGGTCTCACTACTTTAATCAGATTATCCCTCAGTTCTCACTACTTGTACCGTTTCTTTTTGCAGCAAAAAATGACAGATATCAGGGAAAATGCATCACCAGATGCAGATTGCTTACTGACTTATTTTTCTCAGCCTATCAACACCATTTTCTAGAAGTATAGAGTTTGAAGTCCGTATTTTCTACACAAATTGAAAGCTAAGCTAGGCGGAGCTCCGTCTGGCTGCTACATGTCTTAAATTGGTTAAGCGATTTGGATGCGCCAGAACGTCCATCATCCCCAAAGGGTTAATCTGATTGTCCTGCTGATCTCACCTCTTTAATCTGATTATCTCTCTTGTCTGCTTCTTTAATCTGATTATTGGTCTGAGATCAGCTGCTTCAGGTTTTAATGTGAAACTTTTACTTTACAGTCAGACTTTGAACAAACAGATGACGACTCAGCGAAGGAGAAGGAAAGTGAAACAAGGTTTCAGTACAGTGGTGAGGGACTTGTACTTGAATATTTTGAGTAATGATATTTTAGTACTTTTACTCCACCACATTGACAGATTTAGTTACTTTGCAGGTTCATATTAACTAATAATCAATAAATAGATTCTGATCTATGAAGAAACACAAATAAAACAACATCATTCTAAACAATCACTACTATTACTTTTGGTACCTGTATTTTATCTATGCAGTACTTTTACTTGTAGTGAAGTATTTGTACACTGTTTAGTTCTTCCTCCACTGTTATTCAGTTCAGGTTGGAGCAAGATAAGATCACATTACTGTGTGGAAATGTTGCATGTAAAATTTTTGTGCATTAGCAGCAGTTCTACAAATAAATATCCATTATATACACACATGTACATATACTGCATTATGTAAATATTAGAGACCAGAAACCACAATACTACTGATGTGACATTTCATATCTGTTTAGTGAAGTGACTTTATACTGAGGAGACATGAACTGAGTGTGTGAAGAAGCAGCCTGTTATCTCACAGCTAACAAAGAGCGAGTGTATCTCCACACACACACACTCACACTCACACACACACACACACACACGGTTCTTAAGAAGCTGGAGAAGAGACAGACTGGCACTGAAAGAAAGTGTGTTCATGTGCTGATGTGTGAGCGTTTTATTATTGATGTGACGTGTCGATGGCCTGATGAGTCCGATCACACACACACACACACACACACACACACACACGCATGTACACACACCATATTCATCACCATTACTGACAGTGTTGACTGAAATAACCCCAGACGTTAGTTGCACCTGTGCATCAGTCCTACATGAACATCAGTCTTTATGAATCTTGTTTGCTGCACTGATGTTTTTACTCCTGCTGTGGAAACATTAGCAGCAGTTCAACCGGTATTCATGAACTTTTGCCCTTTTTTTGCACATGAACATGAGTCAGACTCAAACACAGTAACCGTGCGTTGAGTTCAGTTTGACCTTAAATAATCACAGCTTCCTGTGATAAGACGTTGGAGCAGAAGCTCAGCCTCAGTGTCTCAGCTGAACTCCACCTCTGCTAAACTGACGCAGGTGCAGGTGAACTGGGTGTTGCCTTTTCTACTGTGATCCCAGCTCGGCTCCTTTAAATGTGAACGCGTGTGTGTGAGTGTGTGTGCTGACCTTAAATCTTGCATGTGTTTAAAATAAGCTGGCAGTTTGGATGGGGGGCGGGGGCTGCTCCATGGAGTGCTTCAATTTCCCATGAGCCTTTGAGGGAGGAGCGTTGAACACTAACTTGGCTCTGGAAGCTGCTCACTCCTGGCTTCAATTTATTCCCGGACACACACACACACACACACACACTCGCATAGTGTTACACACATGCAGACACTCGCTGACGTGACCCACCCTAACCTCAACCATCACACCCTAACCTAAACCTGAAGTCGAACCAGAACCTGGATCCTGGTCTGGACCTCCACACAGATCAAATGTCCTCACAGTGATGGTAAAGCTCCTCACACACACACACACACACACACACACACACACACACACACACACACACACACACACA